>JAVSBS010026361.1:26888-53797 GCA_033124195.1 Coracias cyanogaster | reverse complement strand
GAGGTTCCCCCCCAGCTGCAGCCACCGAGCTCCGGGGTCGTGTGCGAAAAGACGGAAGGACGAGGGTGGGGGGGGGTCCCAGCAGCAGACCCGGAGAGCCGGGATTTGAGGGTCCCCCCCTCCTCGGGAAGGGGGCTCAGCACCCCAGGCAGCCCCGACCCCCGCCCCCCCCATCCTCCAGCTCGTCCATCACGGCCCCCTCCCCACCATGGGACATGGGGACACTGCGCAGCCACCTCCATCGCTTTATTGGGGGGTTACACATGGGAGGGAACCCCCGCCCCGGACTGAGAACCTTACAGGGCATGGGTGACCCCCCCCCGGGGCTCATTCCTCACGGCAAAGGACCCCACACCCCTGCGGAGCGCTCGGAGCCCCCCCATCCTTCCCCACGTGGCTTCTCCCCTGGCCCCACGGCGAGGGCAGGAGGGTCTGGGGGGGTCCCACTCGGGGTTTCCCGGATTCTCCCCAGGAACGACACCGGCGGAGGAGCCGGAGCCGCGGCTCGGCGGGCGCAGGGCCCCGGGAGCGGCCGTCGGGACTCGGGTTCAAGCTGGGAGCTCAGCCCCGGGCTCAGCTCACGGATGTCGGCTCCAGGCTCCCGTTGGCGGCTGCTTGGCGGGCACCGTGGGTGGAGGCCTCGTCCCGGGAGCCCGGCGGACACGCTGCCGGTGGCGGGTGATTCTGCTGGGGACAGAAAAAGGACAGAGGGGTTGGCCGTGGCCGGAGGCACCGCGGAGAGGGCAGGACGAGCCCGGGCTGGTGTCGCTCCCTCACGAATTGGTCGTTCCACGGGGACGGGAGCGCCAACAGACCGGGAGACGGTTCCTCTGGGCTCCTGCTTGAAGCCAACGGCTACAGCAAAGCGGCGGCTTTCAGTCAGGGCCTGGGGCTGGGGTCCCCCCACCCCAACACTCGGCTCCCAGCAGGCAAGAGGTGCTGGGGCTGCAGGGACAGCACTGGAGTGGGGAGAGGGGACATCTGAGGACACCCCATGGGCACGTCCCGAGCAGGCCAAATGAGACAGAGGAGGAAGCAGAAGCCCTTCGCCCAGACGGCGGCGGCCGCCCTCAAAATCCCCAGATGGGAGAAAATGGGTTGTCCCCAGCCTGCGAGACGTCCCCAGCCAGGAAGAGGGTGGCACCAAGCCACCCACGGAGAAGAGACAACCACTCGGGGCCAGGCTCTGGCTGCCACCCCAACACAACTCAGACCCTGGGCGTAGCGTGGTCTGAGCTCGGTAACCCCCCCAGGGCCTGGCTGCACGGCTGGGGGACAAGCGGGGACTTTAGAATGGACCTCAAAGATCATCTAGTTCCAACCCCCTCCCATGGCAGGGGCTTCTCATCCCCATCCTGAAGATCCATCTCCAGAGCCTCATGGGCTGTGGGTTGCCGGGAGCCACGCGATGGTTGGAAGCTCCCGATGTTCTCCTGGATGTACCTGCGCTGGCAGCTCGGCCGGAGGCTTGGTGCCTGGCGAGAAGCCGTGGCCAGACGAGGTCCCTCTGTCCGTCTGCGGAGGAAGGCCGGGGTGGGAAGGCTCCTCCAGGGCCAGAATGTCTATAGGGGCCTCGGCGACGTCTCTGAGGGACTGATCGAGGGCCACGGAAGGATCGAAGAGCAGAGGGGACGGGGGACACTGCATGCCATCGCCCACCACGTCCAGGTCCTAGGAGAGGAAACACCAGGAGTGGCTCATCAGCAGGACAGATCCCATGGGAGCCTCCTGGGAGACAGGAGAGTCCTCGCAGCCCTTCCCAGTGGGCAGCTTCCCGGGCACGGGATGAGGGAGGCAGAGCAGCAGGCACTGCACCACCAGAACTCCCAGCCTCGGGAATGCGGCTCCAGGAGCCTCCTCATCCTCCTCCAGGAATGGTGTGATCCTGGATGGAAGCGCCGTGCTCCCGCCCAACACAGGGTGTGGAGCCCAGCGTGAGGAGCTGCCCCAGGAGCGTCCCCGCAGCCTGTGAACAGGTCCGGTCCTGCTCCCCTTGGGACACCCGGAGCAGTCGCCCCTCTCCTGGGATTTCACAGAAGCCTCTGGGCTCGCCCGGACACGACGGACGGGCTGTGGCTCTGTGTGTGGATGCCGGAGGCTGGGATTCCTGCGAGGACGGGGTTTGTTTTGGCTTCGGAGGGTGTTTGACACCAAGGCGCGATGCCTGCGCCTCGAGTGGCAGCTCCACCAGCTGCGAGTGAAAACACAGATGCCCTCCGAGGCTGCGGCTCCGGATCCCTCATGGGGTGTCTGCAGCTCAACCCAGGCACAGCTCCAGGTTCAGGGAAGGAGCAACGCGCCCGGATCCCTGCCCAAGGAACCCGAAACCCTGCACGGAGCAGGGGACCCTCTGGAGCATGGGAGAGGGGACAGAAATAAGGCCATTTGTCATTCCTGACCTGAAAACCCCTCTCCCAGCACGGCCGTGTCTGCAGCGCCGGCTCTGCCCCGCAGGAAGGAGCAGCGGGATCTGCTCCAAGCGCCACCAAAGGCAAGGGGAGAGATCCCCCAACCCTAGCGGGGACAGACCCAGCAAGACCCCACGGCAGCAGCGCTAGGGCTGCCGCTGGGACTGTCCCTCCTCCATCAGCCACACGAAGAAGGGATGAGATTTGCCTCCTGAGAACACTCAAGGATCTTGGGAGCATCAAGTGACCCCTAGTTCAGAGGAGCAGCTCCTGAGGACCCCCCGCCGCGGCTTTGTTTAAACAAATTTCAGGGGATTTTTAGTCTGTAGGCTTAACATACATGCAGGACATCAGAGTAATCTGGGGATTAAAATCCTCATGGATTCCTCATGGGAGAAAAGAGGGGGGAAAACAATCCTCTTTTTTAAAAGCCCCTAAATGCGGATTTAAACGAGAGCACAGCCCTTGATGGAGAAGTCACCGACCAAGGGAGACAAACATCTCCCAAACCTTTTGTGTTCCCGGACATTTTCCAAGGGACTTTTCTTCCTCAAGCCCCGAGAAGAGGGGGACAGGACAAGAGGAACCGGCCTCAAGTTGCACCAGGGGAGGTTGAGGTTGGACCCGAGGAACAATTTCTTGGTGGGAAGGGCTGTCGCGGGCTGTGCCAGGCTGGGCAGGGCAGTGGTGGAGTCCCCATCCCTGGAGGGGTTTCCAAGCCGTGGAGATGTGGTGCTGAGGGACATGGGTCAGTGGTGCCCTGGCAGTGCTGGGGACCGGGTGGACTCAATGAGCTTTAAACTCTCTTCCAACCCAAATGATTCTATGATTCTATTACTCCAGGCTGTGCTATCTGCAGTTCAGCATGTGGACGTAGACCCTCCTTGGGGGAAAGAAGGTGGCAGGAGCCAGAGTTTTTCCAGTGAACCGATACTTTGCACAGAGGCATTTGATTCCTTCACAGCTTCTTGGTCCCTCTACAAATTGCTGACCAAGAGCTCCGCTGACAAAAGTCCGTGGTCTCCACCAGCTCAAAAGCTGGAGGATCTGCAGAGGGTTGCAGTTCCTCTTACTAGACCAAAATAGGGAACATTTCTCCTAGACAAGGGCTTTTACACCTCAGTGATGCCTGGTTTTTTTCCTATTACAAGGCAACTCTTCTACCCCCAGGCTCCCTTCGGTGGTTTGCACCAGCAGATGGCAGAGGAACCTCGCGGATGAGCTGCTGGACCCGCGGTTGAGGTGTCTGCGGTGCCAGGCCCTCGACCCTGGGAAGAAGCAGCTTTGCTTTTGCACTGCTTTGGGATGATTTTTTAACAATATCCCCATTTCCCTCCCCGCCCCCTTATTTGGGTGAAAAGACTTATATTAGGAAATGCGGCGGTTTTCCTTGGGTGTAAACCCGGAGGGGAAAATGGAGCAAGATTTCAGTGAGCTGCCTGGAGAGGGCATTAGGCCGCACAGTTGTCCTCAAAAAGGACTGGGCAGCAAGTTTAAAATGAAAAAGGAAATTTTCTTCCCCTATAATATTATACTGTGAGAGCAACGTTGTGTAAAACAGCCTCTGCCTCTCCGGAAACTTGAACCTCCTCCTTTTCAAACACTCTGAATGCAGAGCAAAGCCACTCTGTGCACTGATTCTGACCCAAATTACCTGATGCTGGACATTAGATCCATTGGAGTCCAGAGAAAGGTGGCCTAGATGTTCTCCCTTACCGGCATGTGAACATCAGGTGACATAGAACCACCAGAGGCGGGATTTGCTGCCATGGGCTGATGGAGGGAGCTCTGGCTGGAGATGGTGGTGAATAACTTCACTCCAGATGCCCCCAGTTCCCCTGAAAGGCGGCAGGGGATGCTTATGAAACTGTCTCTTCTCTAACCTGCAGCAAGATCTGGGCAGCTTCTCAAGCGTGCAAAGAGCAGAAAAAAGGAGCTGTTAAGTATTTTGAAATCTTAGGCTAAAATACCTTCCTGAAGTGCTTATCTCTCCTGAATGAATGTATCTCCCCAAAGACAAGGATTCCACTGTCTGTTTACAGCTTGGGGAGCCCATGAGGCCGCCGCAAAGGCTCGATCGACAAGAGAAAAATAATTCTAGGGAACAGAAAACAGGCGATAGCGAAGGGGTTCGGTTAACGGACCTCAAAACACAGCCCTCAGTGCCTGCTGCCTACGTGACCCTCTCACCATCTCGCACGTTCAAAGGGTTCGTCTGCCAAGTGCTGGAAGACGCTCTGATACCAACGAACTCCCCTGGCTCCTCAGGGAGGGCTTCTTATCTCCAAGAGCAAAGCCTTCCCTTCTATCAGCACTTAGAGAGACACTCAACTGTCTTCCAACTGCTCTGATGCGGTGATAAGCCCGGAGCGCTTGCTACTCGGCGAGTCTGGGACACTCCAGAGCACTGATCTAGGGCAGGCAGCTTGGTCGGGGAGAGCAGCAGAAACCCCACCGAGAGCAAGCAGAAGAGTTGGGATCTGGAGAGATGTTGACAGCTCTCCATTTTGACCCAGCTCATTGTCCTTCAAGCCATCGCCCAAGGCTGGGTAGTGTGGAGCTACATTGCTACTCGTGCTCCCCTCGTGTGGTGCCTGTCGCTTCGTTCAGGTGGCTCAACATCAGGGAGGGTGGGAGCTTTGTGGAGTAGAGGCTTCCCAGTGGTGGGAATGGCCAGGACCTAGTCAAGGGGGTGAGAATGGGTCAGCTGGGAGGGAAACACAGCATGGAGATGGTGCCTGGTTTGTTCTTTAGAAAGAATTGGTGAGGAGATGTGAGAAGGACACCCGGGGAACACAGCTGGCTGCAATAGCTCAGAAATAAGACCAAATCCTGCGCTGCTCAGAAGCCAAGGCACTGCAGAAATCTCAGCTCCTATCTGGTCCGAACTCTTCCCACAGCAATGACCGCCTGGGGCAGGGCACACAATGTTCTAGCCGTCTTGATTCCAAACCAAATATTTGTCTAATTCTGTATTTCTCTCGCTGGATTTGGGATCTCTCTTCCATCTACAAGCAGCCATCTCCTTGTTTTCTGGATTCAGAGTGTACTGCAGGTCAGCAGAGGGAGAGGGACAGCACAGCTGCCCAGTGACATGCATCTGAGATGAGCAGGGCTGGCGGCTTTCCTTCTGAGACCATTCGTGGCTGACGGAGGCAGCAAATGGTCCTAATTCTGGCAAAAGGGCTGGGGCTGAACCCCAGTTCCAGACCGCAGGAAAGGGTACAGGAGCATCCCTGGGAGTTGCAGGGTCGTTAACTAATGAAAGCCAGAGCACCAGAGAAAATCAGATCCTCTGATTCCAGCACGGTCCAAAGGCGTGTGGTTCTACTATGGTGGCATAAAAACAATGAGAAATGGAGGTGTTGAGATTTTGATAAGATTGCAGCAGTTTTATGCCACGATAGTTCTGGGCCAAACTCTCGGAGAGCAGTGGGAAAAGACGAGAAGCTGAAGTGATGACAACGCACCATGATGTGTAGAAAGGAAGAATAATAGCCCGTGGATGATTGAAACAATATGCTAATTAGCATCATATAGATATTGAAGGATGAATCTGTTTCCTGCACAATTTTCCAATTGTAGATTCTAAAATTCCTTGGATCCTTCCTTGGGTAGGAGATTATTTGCCTGGTAAGTAATGGAGAAATGGACAGGGGAGACCAAGGGAACCGCAGGTCTAGGTCTTTCTCAAGAGAAGAAGCTAATGGTGGGTAACGCCAAGAAGGTCTAACTAGGTCAGTCTAACCTCAAATGGTGATCGATCAGATAATTGACTGGAAAAGAGGGAAGAAATCTCAATATAGTAAGGAAAAAACAAGCTAGAAATACACATCCATTCTTCAGGCCGTCTGGGCAAGATGAAATTCACTCAACAGGTGGGAGAAAGCTGAGAAAGGAGCCTCCACAAACCCGAGGAGGATGGAAAACGGTCAAGGAAAAAGCCAAAAAGTCTTTCTTAAAAAGGAGGTGGAAGATCCAGAGAGAATTATGTGGTGTTGGGATCTGGGAAAACAGTGGAACAAGCAGTTAAGTGCGTTGTTTGTCAGCACCTAAAGAAGAACACCAAGGAAAATGAGGAACAGGCAATACTAATTTGGCAAGGTCCGCCCATCCCAAGAGAAGATAATTTACTTCTGCAGTGATGTCGTGAGCGCTGTGCTCCGAGAAGAGGCCGTAAATACAGTTTTATGGCTTTTGACACTGCTCCACATGGTACATGAGCAGGCTAAAGGAACATTTCAGAGAAAATCACTCCAGAATGAATCCAAGATGGAGCAACAGGCCCTGTGCAGAGGAGAGTTCTCAGTGGCTTCCTTGAAAAGTGGAAGAGAGAAGCAAAGCAAGTTTTTAAGGCAGGTTAAAGAAATAAGTTGGGAATGGTATAACTGCTGCTGGACTGGGCAGGAGGATTTTTGTTTCTCACCTCTTTTGATGCAGGCTTCTACAGGTATTTTTGGAAAATAATGTAATTTTAATTGCCATAAACCAAAAAAATACCTTTTTTTTTTTTTTTTCTTTTGCAGGCAGGGAACTTAAATACACCTTGAAACAAGCAGCTTTCAACAGCTTTAACTAAAAATGACAAAACTGTAGGATACTGACAGAAAGATCCTTTAAAAAGTGTTAATTCATGAAGAAATCGCTCAAACTGGGCCTGGATTCCCGCTCTCCCAAACAGAACCTGGAAATTTCTGCAAACACATCTCCACCATGTTTTCTGTTCCTGAAAAGTCCCTATTCCCTCAAACTCTGTATGTCCCTCAGGACCTCGCTCTCCAAAATGTCAGTGCCTCCTCCCTGAGAAGGATTTTACCCTTGGCCAAAGTCACGAACAAGAGGTTACAGGATGTGATTTCCTGTGCGAGTCGCACAGGGTTTGACGACCCGCTGAATCTCTCTGCCTTGAAGGTTGGAGCTTGTTTTCTTGGTCTTTCACTTGGAACCAAGTCAGCAAAGTCTTTTTTGTCTTCACTTTTATCTAAACACCAAAAAAACAAAGGGGGAGAATGAAAACATACAGTGTCTTCTAGAGAAAGAAAACAAACTCTATCCATCGCTCATTCCCGCTTTTCCTCCATCAGCTTTCAGGACACAAAGTGGCAGCGGTGGAATTGTTTTATTGAAACCACAATTTCTACCCAGGGAGACGACAGCTCCCTGTTCCCTTCTCTACCATGTGGAGCTGAAAGTGGCCGTTTCTCACCCAGATATCTCACCAGGATGGTGGGTCTTCCCATGTGCTTTCAGCTGCTCACAGCAGCATCTCCTGGAAGCTTTGCCTGGGTCACCATGAAGCTGTGGAGATGTGGTGCTGAGGGACATGGTTGAGTGGTGGCCTGGGGTAACAGCTGGATTCAAGGAGCTTAAAGGTCTATTCCAACCAAAACGATTCTATGATGTTTATCCAGGATGTGTCTCGGCCAACAACAGTCACTGGTGAGCAGCAAAGACACGGTGCTCTATCCGCAAGCACCGTCCCACCAGCTGGTTTAGTGGCTTCAAATATAAGTTGAGTTAGATGTGAAGAAACGCGGGGTACACACGTTATTTACAGCATCTTTGTAGCCCGCATTTAGGGACACAACTTGCTACATACCTGGCTTTGTATCTGCTCTCTACTGCTTGGCCAAAGCCTTCTCCAGGGCCCTGTGGCACCCAGGCGACCTACAAAGATTCGCTCTTCTTGTGGTTTTGTTGCCTTTTTCAGTTCAAAGCACCTGAAGCGCCAAGAAGGCTCAGAGCCTTCCTGGGGGGTTATTTTTAGCACGGCACCAAGAGCACGCTCCGTGCCCTGGCTTATGCCATCAGGTGATGCAAAGACACTTGAAAGTAAAAAACCTCCCTCTTTTCAACAGGAGCGAGCTCTTAAACCTGCCCAGACCTTCTGGTGGCTTAATTCAGTCCTTGCGATCGCATTTCATATGATGGGATTTTATTTGATGTTTCACTTTCGAGAGGCTGCTCCTCCTGTAAGTATTTATGGAGTCCTTCAACCCTCTCCAAAGCGCCGAAGTCCTGAAACCTCTTGCCCTAAAAGCTTTGAAGAGTCCCGTGGTGCTCGGATGATCCCAGCCGTGACTTTGGCCCCGCAACTGCTGACGGTGTGAAACGAGAACCCCTGATTATTTTCACAGACGGCGTTCCTGAGAAGCAGCATCTCGGCTTATGAAACCCTCCGCGTGTGCAGGCAGGAGGCGTTTCATCCGGAGCTGGAACACATCAGCCAAGCAGAATTTCCTTTGAGCTGCAGATAAGCAGATTCTGGTGATAGAGAGGCCCTGCTCGAACAGACGCCGGGCTTCCAGCTTGCAGAGCAGCCTCCAGGGCCAAAGGGGAAGGAAGCGTTTAATATTGTGAAGGCAGGACATAGAGAGGAAAACAACACTTCAAGATGCATCGCCCTTAAACGCGCGCCCTGAGCTGTTAACCCGCTGGTGCCGAGGGTGAGCAGCCCCAGAGCGGCCTCGGAGCGCGGGACAAGCGGCGAGGCTGAAGGTTTTCTACTCCTGTGCGGGGTTTGGTAAGAATTCCTCAGGAATTGGCAACAGCGTCGAGTCAAAGTGCAGGAAACCTTGATCAGCCGTGGGGGAAGCTGAGCGCGGGCTCGTGTGCGTTGGAAAATCAAGTTGTCTTGGTGAATGACTTGAGTGGTGAGATTACAGAAAGGAAATCCTCGGGGAAAAATCCCCAATTCCAGCCTCTTCACCGAACGCTGCAGGGCCCAGCTCGCTTGGTGTTGAGTTGTGAAGCGTGTTGGGGCATGCACCAGATCACTTCTTAGAAATCACAGCTCTTTTCAGCACCAGCAGAATTAAAAAATATTAAAGTCTCCACTTTCAGAGAGGAAACAGAAGCAGGGCTCTGCTCTGTCCCAGTGCTATCGAACGGACACAGCGGGATAACAAAGCTGTGGTCAAAACCAGCGGAAGATATTGGTGGACTCTTAGGCAGGCTGGTTCTTCTTTCTAAAATTATAGAAAAACGGGTAATAGGTCCAGCACAGAGACCAAGTGTTTCTGGAAAAGTGGTGGGGAAGGGTCTCCTCATCTCAGGTAGACCCAGCCGTGCCCCGGTGACCCACAGGCAGAGAAACATCGGCAAAAAGTGCCACCATGGTCAGAGATGACATAAACACACAGATTAGAGTCAGCAGAGGAAAAAAGTGTGATTCGAGGGACTCCCTCCGGGTTTCTAGGGACACAGGAGAGACTGACTGGGAAGAAACCCTCCTCTTGGGCCACCTGCCAGATGAGCCGATGACACGGCAGAAGATCCAGTGACAGAGGCTTTGTCCAAGGGTACCCAGTGGACGAAGGGAAGAACAAAATAACGACTTGCTATTGCAAGACCTTGAATCACAAGGTCATGCTGCATCCTGGTGGGATGGGAGCTCTTGGGCCTGGCTGGATCCAGGGAGCTGCTCCCTGATGACATGTACGTGTCCCCCAGGCACTGCTCGCAGAGGGACACCCTCATCTTCATCCCCCCAGCCCAGCAAGAGCTGTTACAGGAGGTGGTCTGCCCACAGCTTCCAGAAACTGCCTCAAGATGGTGCTCCAGCCAATTTTCTGGGGTTTAAAGATAATTTGTTTGCCCTACAGAGGGGTTTTCTGTGCAGGCCTTCGCTTAATAGTAAAAACAAGGGTGTAAAAGGGCTCAGTGCCTGCAGGGCACCTTCGGCTGCCTCTGCTAAACTCTTCTGTGCTTTGAAAGGCTCATCGCTTCCAGCTCAAGGACTGGAAGCCCCCCAAGTGGCTGCCGGGAATGAGTCACAAACCAAGTCCCCGTAGGAAAGGAGAACTATAGATTCATAACCTTGACCGTTCTGGGTAGGAAAAGTTTATTTGTCCAGCTTGCTTTATAAATAACCCAGAAAGCAGCAGCT
The DNA here is from genome assembly GCA_033124195.1 of Coracias cyanogaster. Taxonomy (NCBI): domain Eukaryota; kingdom Metazoa; phylum Chordata; class Aves; order Coraciiformes; family Coraciidae; genus Coracias; species Coracias cyanogaster. The sequence continues at coordinate 43,501 of JAVSBS010026361.1, read as the reverse complement.
TTGTTTTCACGCTCTCTGTCTGGATGTGTGGAGGGAGCTCAGCGGAGTGCCTGTCCCAACCCTGGCCAAGGAGACCAGTCCCTGGAGGGGCATTTTACCAGTGACTCACAGCACACAAAATAAGCCAGCAGGGTAAGACCGAGGAGCAGGATCTGTGACTCTGTGGCATTGCGGTGCTGCGGGCACGGCGCTGAGGACCCTCCTGCTCCCGCTGGTCCCTGGATCTTGTCCTCCATCCATAGGGTGTTTTGCAGAGAGGCACCAGCATTGTCCCCACACTGCGACTCAATATTGCTGCATCCTGAGTGAAAAAGGGGGTTTAGGAGAAACCAGAGAGATTTTGTGGAGAATGGGAAGAGTTGAGGTCAAAGGGTGAAGTGTTAATGGAGGGATTCATGCAGGGGAGCTGTGGAGTCACCACCCAGGTAACTCCAAGGAGAAATGGAGACCCTGAGAGGAAAATTAACCCTACATGGGTGAGGTTAAGCCTGTCAGCAGGGACAATCCCCATCCCTGGAGTGGTTCCCAAGCCATGGAGATGTGGTGCTGAGGGCCAGGGGTTAGTGGTGCCCTGGCAGTGCTGGGGGAATGGTTGGACTTGAAGAACTTCAAGGTCTCTCCCAACCAAAACAATTCTATGATTCTGTGACTCTCTATAATGTTTTTCTGCCTCTTGCAGGGCAGGAACAGCTTCTTTTTATTAGAAGATCTGAACAGGTGCTGCAAAGGGCCAAATGCTCTTTTATACCACCCATAAGGCTCAGAAATCTCAGGATCCTCCATGAAGGGTACAGGAGACATCACCCAGGCACCTGAGCCCAGCACCGTTTGGCAGGAGACTTGACAGAGCTGACCACCGAAATCCTGCAAGCTTTAGTCATGGGGTAAGTGTTGGACACCGAGAACTTTGCAAAGTATGTGGAAAAAAAGTGGAGGGCGAATGGAAACCCCGTACTCAGCACTTCAGGGATGTTTCTCCCATTGCAAGCGGTTCCTCCCCAGGCAGCTTTGCCTCCCCCAAGTCTGATTTGCAGAATATTAAGGCCTGAAACAAATCTTTAAAACTAGATACTTCCCTTACCCAACCCACTCTTCCTTCAGCCCTTATCTGCCCTTACCTGTCTCCACTAGGTCGCTTTAAAAGTCCCAGACACTTCCTTCCTTTGTTTGTCTTGGCCAGAAAGGGAAATGTCTTGTGTGTCAAAGGTTTAGTGCAAATTCCTGTCCAAGCTCTGTAGTACCTCTGGCCCCAGTAAATCAAACTTCTTCTCCTGACTAGGGGTTTGCACAGTCAATCTCCCCCCTCTCCCCATTCTCCCTCTCCTGCCTGCACACAGACTCGAGATGGAAGTGGCAAGACAGTTTTGGGGCTAGAAAATAAGTTCTGTGTTTCAAATGCACCCGGAGAGGTGGTTTCTCAAGGTCTGTGCCACTGTCCCAGCTCTCCAAGGGCCAGGCTGGGATGGATGAAGAGCAGCTGGCAGAAAATGAGCCCTGAAGAAGTGGTGGTCGATAGGGAAAATCTGAGCTACTACCAATCAGATTTCCTTCTGTGAATGACCAAAATCAGGGCCTCTCCGGGAGTGCTGGGTCCACTAGGACCCCACGGAGACCTCTCCCCAGAGCCTTCTCTTTCTCTGCCCTCTCGCTCCTGCTGTGTCAACACTCCTGTCACCACACAGGTTTTGTGCCATATTTTCTGTGTCCCAGTAGATGCCTGTGTCCCTGGGGCAGCTCTGAAGATTCAGAGGAAGCTGGAAAAATGTCCAGGCAGGACAGGGAGACAATTTTTAATGGCACCTGAGCAGAGAGTACTTGGTACAGGACTTGAGGTTTCAGAAGAGCATGTTCTATTGCTGAGCCACAGGCATGAAGCTTCCTCTGTGGCCGATGAAGGTGCTCAGAGGAGTCCCCATTCTCCCAGTTTCACCAGAGGAATAAGTCATTTTGGGAGCAGGAATTGATGATGGGATTGGCACAATGGGGTCCTGGCCAGAGACGTGGGCAGGAGGCACAGCCTCTGTGAGCTCTACCTGGACTGCAGCATCCTTTCCCTGGGGCCCATGGGAGGGACACTGGCAGTTCCTATCATCCTGGAAGAGTGAAAAAGGTGGTAAAGCCCGAGGCAAGTCCTAAAGAGATATACGGGTCTCCCATCTTCCTCCCAGCCCTTTGCCCGGGTTTCACTGAAAAGAAGAACAAAAGACCTCTCCACCGGGTGAGCAGCTGAGCAGCAGCAGGTGCAGAACAAGAGCATCAGGTCGAGTTTGAACCTCTCCGAGCCTCGGCAGGGAGGGGTGAGCTTGTTAGCCACAAACCTACCATGCAGGCAGCACTTCGGTTGGAAGCTCCTTCCTCTGCAGATGAACACCTTGATCTCCGCTGCTCCTTCTCACCGTATCAGCCCTGTGCGGTCGCTCAAGAGCAGTGCACCTGCCTGCGGGGTGCCTGGTGCCAGCAGCTGCCGAAACCACAGCTTGAATGAAGCCAACCTTCCTCTCCCTCGCTCGAGAGGAGGCTGCGCTGCACGAAAACAAAACAGAGTCGGGCTGTTCTCACCCCGAACTCTCCCGGCAAACAGGAAGCTACGAGCAAGGGTGGAAGAGCAAGTTTAGAGGCTCTCGGGTGACACCAGGAAGCTACCCCAGACACTACCTGCTGTGAAGTGAAAGAAATGCTTTCCAGGTAAACGTGCGCCTGGGGTTACCTGGCCAGCTGATACACTGACATCCGCATCCAAAACCAGAGACGAGTTGAGCGTTCCCCGCCCTGAGCTTTGTCTCCAGACCAAACGTTAAACTGATGCACCATCTGCCCAAGCAGCCGTTCAGGTGCAAGCGGCTGTTGCCAGAGCTGCCGTTACAGCCAAGGAGAAAAACCAATGAAGAGCCAAGAGAGGAGTGGGCAGCGATGAGTCTCCTCCATGCCAGTACCACCCTAGCTGGTACCAAGTCATCCTCCCTCAGAGAAGGAAGGTCTTTCCTCCTCCACGATTCTCTTTCCACCTCTGAACTCCTCCAGGAACGTGGAACAAGTCCATCTAGGAGGGATGGCCACCTCATTATGCCCCCAGCTAAGGGGCTTCAAGCTCAAGTCTGTGAGGCTCCATGATTGTAATCCGTTGTCGCGGGAGACAGGGATTGTTGATGGAAAGAGGCAAGGATGTGCCCAGGGAAACGTGACCCAGTCAGATAAAAGCTGTTTTGCAGTGAGATACACTTATCTGTGGAAATATCTGCCCAGGGAGAGTCTAGAGGGGAAACCAATCACTTTAAATAAGTTGATATCAAGTGGTACAAATGCCTAAGGAAACATGTGGCCAGCAAGAACCGGGTTATACCCCTGTGAAAACGCCAGCACTGATTTCAGAGCAGGATCCATCCAGACTAAACGTATCTACAGCTCCAGCATGTTTCTGCTGCATGTGCACGCTGAGAAGCATCTTTCCTGTGCCTGGCGCTACACCATCAGAGCCCTGGATGCCATTAGAAGCTTTGCTTTTTCATCGTGAGGTGTTTTTCAGGCTGGTGGGAAGCTTTCGTGTGCAGGCTGCTAGTGCAGCATCAGCTTGCCTGGAGAAACCTCTTTGGTGTCTCCAAATGGATCACGATGAGGAACGGCAGCACCTCCTATTGATCCCTGTCAAGAGGCCACTGGTTCAGGAGAGCGCAGGAAGACGACAGTGGTCTCAGCAAGGAACCTCCATGTTTCTTCACTGCTTTTTCATCCTGGTCTTCTCCTTTACTCTGTTGGCACCTGGGTTACATATTAGGTGTGTGTACATTCCAAGTTTTTCAACCATTCTAAGCTTTTCGTTACCAGCTCCACACAGACCCAATATCGGAGCTCTTTTGATTCACCTCCTGCCCACTCTTGACGTTTAATCTACCCACAGTGATCAGGACCTGTCACAAAGGCCCAGCAAGAGATAGGTGATGGCCACACAAGAGCAAACAGCCATTTTTCTAGGTCTTCCTGCTGAGTCCACCCTGGAGGTGCTCCTACCTCTGCCACCGCAGCCAGGGGCCACCACGGGACACGGGTGGGATGATGGATGAGAAAAGGGGCTGTGAAATTTCTCATACATTTCCTGCAAGTTTTGAAGTCAGGCCTCCCTGTATGACATCTCATCCCTCCTCTTCACAGCTGCTTCTCATTTCCCAGCCATAGTCTTCCTGTTTTGCTGGATTTTTTTTTAAATTTTATTTTATTATTTTTTGGGGGAAGGCTGGGGGCCATGCTCAACAGCTGCACACAATTCTCCCCTGGCCATGCCTGCTCCCATCGCTATATATAGCCTCAGACAGGCCAAACAAATGGAGCAGGGCTGGGGTTAATAATCACAAAATGGAGTTCAGCTGTCTCTGAACTGTGATTTACTGGGACCCAGGCCAGAGCGGTTCCTCCTCATGCCCTTGCTGGGGAGTTGTCCGCAAGGGACCAGCCTCTTCAACAGGGGGAAAATGGTTGGAAATGCCTTTTCTCTAGCTGAGATGTGAGAAGATGTGAAAGGATTCAAGCAGGTCTGCTGTTGGATGAGGTCTCCAGGGAGGTGCTGGTGTGATGTGGAGGGGCATTGTGTGTGCTGCTGTGACACCATCTCCATCCTTAGAAGCTCAGAGCCAGGAGAATGGGTGAGTTTAACCTGGCCCTTGTTCTTCACTGAGGCTTGTGGTGGCTCAATAGTTGATCATGGAACTACCTGATATGGAATACGGTTGTTAGAGTTGTCCTCAGCCCATAGGTGCATCCCAGCGGGAAGATCTGCTCTGGGATTAGAGGTGTGAGGTCCTCTCGGTCTGTGTCCTCTACTCCTTTCATGCCAGGTGTCCAAAGTGTTCTTGCTGTTGGATGTCTTGCCTGTTTGTCATGTGGACAGAGACTGGGTTCAGCTGTCCCCCTTCCTGTGACACCTCATTGATGTCCCCTGTGCTGGCTGCTGCTCTGTGCTGTGCAGGGGCAGCGGGTGCCCCTGGGGTGACCTGCTGGGGGGGAAGGGGCTTGTATATCTGTTCCCTGCACAAACCCAACGTTGAGGTGAAGACCCTGCAGAGCGCCACTGGAGCTCAAACTTCTTGGTGTACTAATTATTAACAAACAGGCTGAGCCAGGCTGCTGCCCTCACTGCAGAGCCTAACACAAGGGCCAAAGTACGTGGGCTGGGCTGAGAGAGCATCCAGTTTTGTGGGTCTTGGACACCCCACTCCTGCCTCTTGGGTACGCTGGACATCACCCCAGGGTGTCCTCTGCAGAAGCTGTAAGGAGGTCATAGAGCCACAGAGGTGACATTGCCACCTTCCCTCCAGACCCAGGGCACCCAGCGCCCTGGGATGTGGTCTCCCAAGTGACCTCTCTCATACACCCTGGTCCTCAACAGCTTGGAGTATTTTTAGCCGGCGTGCTCTGCAGACATAACTCTTGTCCTCCTGAAGAAACAAACCTGCTCATTTCCTGCCTTCTATGGAGAGATGCAGCTCCAGGCAGCTCTCCTCCCCCTGCCTCCCACGTCCCCTGCCTGCACCCACGAAGTTTCTCCTCCAGCTTTTAAGGTGCTGGTGGCCTGCTCAGTGTCTAAGGACAGTTCTGGCAGCCCCCTTCTCCACTCACCTTTCAGGCAGGGAGGTGGATCTCTGGTGATGTAAGAGCAGGTTTGTGGCTGCTGGAAGCAAACCCCAAGTTGTCCCATTGAGGGGGATATTGGGACTTCTTTACTGGGTTGCTCTACCAGCATCAGGGCAATGGCAACAAGGGGAAACTGCATTGAAGGAGAACTGTGTGGGTTAGTCCACGCTAAGCCACCACGCCTGGTGTGCTGGGCCACGCAAGGATCAGGAAGGGAACCGCTGATGTTGGATATGCTCTGAGAGGACTCATCCCAGGCTTAACTGGGACCATCAGCCGCGGAAAAGAGGGATAGCACAGACCAAGGTCAAAGCAGCCCCCACAGAGCTATTCGTGGTCCCAAAGCGATCTGTGAGTTTGCAGAGAGGTCACAGGCTGCCTGTGCATATGCACGGCATCTTCTGGGAGTGTCCCAGAACACCATCCCTACGTGGTGTGAACGTTCTCCACGTACGTTGTTACATTCCTCTGTGCTACCCTACAGTTCCCCTGAAATTTCTTGAAATTTTGAAATTCCTCCTCTCCATGTACATCCCGAAATTCAGCAGGGTGCACCCACGAGGCAGCTCTATCAGTGGCACGACGTGAAGGGTACATAGCGAGGGATTTCAGGAGCCCACTGGAATGTGTAGAGGTTTAGCTTTTTTCATGATAAAGCCTTGAAGAAGTGCTCTTGGAAAATGCCAGCAGATTAGAGCGCTGGGGCTCAGCATTTGCACAACTGCGGGAGTTCAAAGGAGTCAGGCATGTGCTTTCCATCAGAAGATGGGTCACGGCATGGATTCTGAAAGCCCTGAGTGCTGCCTGCTCCGTCCCTGGGTCTCTGCGTTCCCACCTCAAAGTCCAACTCCTTCCACAGCATGACCCCGCCACCCACATTTGCAGTGGGGGGGTGTCTATACGTGCTCACAGCCCACGTAGACACTAGCCTACCCCAAAAGCTCTGTACGGCCTCTGTTTCCTTCTGCTCTCCTTGAGTGACCATGTTCTTCTCTCAGGGCAGAACTGACCCTTCCAGAAGACTCCAACTGCTCCATGCCAAAGCAGCCATGTCCTCAGACAAGGGTTCTTCCAAGCAGCAGCTGTGGGAGAAGTTTTCTCTGACTGCTGGGCCAATGTGCACAAAATCCTTCTCTCCTATCCTTGTCTAACTGTCCTGTTCAGAGTTTGCCTTTGGCCTCAGGTGCCTCTGATAGAGACAGAACTCGTTTTAGGTGGTCATCCCAAACCCTTCAGACACACCTACCATCACGAGCACCTTCAAGAACCTCCTTGGATCCACCATCATCACCAGTCCCAGTGCTCAAGCTGCAACGCAACACCTTTTGTGTTCTCTGGTTGGTAGAACATGAGCTTTCCTGGCTGATCTCCTCTGCCTTTGAAACACAAAGGTTTTAATCTTTCACCCTCTTTCTTCCTCCTGGGAGACTTTGGTCAGTCTTCTTAATTGGACAGGATTGCCTCACTTCCTTAGATATGGAAATGTCTCTTTGTTAAACAAGGCAGCGTCTCTTATCTCGGCCTGGCCTTTAAACAGCTCCGCTCTTGGCAATTCCTTCTGTGTCCTTACACCTAACATGCAAATGATGTAAATATCCAACTGGGTAAAAGTTTGTAGCTCATTATGAGAACTTGGCTTGGACTGGAGCAGGAGTGACCCTGTTTGGGGGCACTCAATTCTGCGTGGCTGGTTGCCAAACTTTCTCCTCAGCACATCTTTACCACGGCCATCTCCTTTCCCCTCAGATCTTTGTCTTTCCTTTTTTTTTTTTTTTTAACGCTTTCAGGTTATCGGGTTCTTTTATCTGAGAATAGAGCCAGAAAAGTCCCAAGAACAGCTTTTTGCAGCAGAGCTTCTCCAGGACAGGGCTGCCTGGGACAACCCAGGCTGTCACTTGGTACTTGGAGGAGAAAGGAGCCCCCAGTTGTGGCTTTCTCCCTGCCAGAACCTGCTCTGCTGATGCCGTGAATGTGAATTTTGCTGGAAATTGTGAGGACAAAAATAAACCATTTTCTCCCTCAAACACAACTTTTGCTTCTGAAGAGCCTCTTTCTAGACTCTTTCTGAGGAGCTGTTTCTGGTCTCAGGAATTCTCATCTACCTGCTAGAGCAGGACTGGCACCACTTGGGTTTTAGAGGCGGGAGGAGGACCACCATGGCCCCTCTTCTCCACTGACATTGGTCCAGTTGGCATTTGCGGATAACTTGTGCTTGGCCAGGACAGGTTGTCTCGGATCCTCTGGTCCAGGAGTGGGGCAGGGAGCCCGAGCTCCATTCCCAGGGGAGTTTGTGTGTTCTCTGCACAAAGCAGGGCAACTTCAGCGGAAGAGGTGGAGTCCCTCCCTTTGCAAGGCTCCTGGGAGGATTATTCTGGCTGCTGGACATTTTCCTTCCCTTGGAGACAAAACCTGAAGCCAGGTGTCCTGTGTTTGGTCAACTGCTGCTATTGAAAGGGACACTTGGGGTGGCAATGGGTGAGGCAGGAAGAGCATTACTGTCTTCCTCCTGGAGCTGAACCCTGAAGACAAGGTCCTTGAGAAAGGTGAAGGCTACAAGCCTTGGAAATGGTTTGGGGCTGGGAATCCCAGGTGGAAGGAGCCACCTCCTGGAAAGACTAAGGCTTGCAAGCACTGAAGGACAGTCCCTCAGCTTCTCCCCCACTCTCTGGCTTTCCTTCTTGCACTCATCATCCCCGTCACCTCTTCTTGGCCTGGGTTGTGCTCCCACCATGAGAGTGAGGTGCTGAAGAACTCAGAGTTGCAAAACTACGGTGCTGTGGCCCCATGAGACCTAGTGGAAGATGGTACATGTGTGTCCACCAGCACGTTGGAGGCCCCACTGGCCTTTTGCACAACACCAGTGGTTTGTCCTCAAAGAAACGAGGAGTGAAGGGCAGGTAATGATGTAGCTAAGATCCCAACAGCCTCTTAACTCCTTATTCCACTGTGTGCCTAGTGACACTGGAAAATAGGGGATTTGACAAGATTTGAAGGGATAAAACGCGTAATAATTTCTGGGAGTTAAAGCCAGGCGCAAAGGAGAAAAAAAAGACCCTGGTTGTGGTGGTGACTTAATATCATTTTAAAAAGTGCTCCTTGATAGGCTGTTAAATTATTAAGGAAAAAAAATTGAGAAGCTGGTGTGCAAATCCAGAGCAGATGCTTCTGGAAAACTCTCTAGACTTTGAGCCCAGTAAGAGGTTGTCTCGGATGGATGTTCCTATCTGGGGATGAAGCTGAGGACTGTCCGATGAGGAAATGGTGCTTTTCCAACCCCCAAATCCCAAAACCCATGTCCGAGAAGACATGCTTCTGTAGCTGAGCTCTGTCCCCAGCAGTGCCCAAGGGCATCTGTCCAATATGATGTCCCCGGCCCTCTCCTTCCCACCTGCTCTATCAGATTGACTCTTTCCCTCGGTCTCACCGGGATTTCCCGCTCCCATCCCGGGCTGGGAGCACTGGGTTGATGCCACCCTGGTAGTGTCAGCATTGCACAACCCATTCACCCTCTCTGGATAAGACGGAGATGGGGGAAAAAGAAAAGGAAGAAGAAGCAGCAGCAGCGAGTTGTCTGCCGGTGACACTTTCTCGCGGCCAGCAAACGCCGTTTTATGAGCTCACCCCTCTCGATGCCGCATTCCAGCTTGGTAACATTTCGGTAACACATTGCAAACCTTTGACTCATAGAAACTTGGAAGGCTGGAGCCGGGGGAGGGGGAAGAGCGTCACATTCCCATTCCCGGGCAGGGTTTGGTTGTTGGATTTCTTTTTTTTTTAAAGAACTGAAACTTCTCTCTGTTTAATGAAAAAAAAAAAAAAAAAAGAAGTGTTTGAGCCTGACGCTTTCACCGGCTCACATTGTGTTTGGGAGAGGGGCTGGAGCTGCCGAGGGAGGAACCCAGGGCAGCTGAACTCGCTTTTCTTCTGCAAGTTGTTGGGGTTTTTTTGTTTGGGTTTTGTTGTTTTTTTTTTTTTCTGCTTCTCTGTTCCCAGGACAGGGTTGGCTTTCTAGGTTTGATAAAGCATTTCCTTCCATTGTCATTCTATACGGCCTCTGGGCCCTTCTCTCAGTCCCTCCCCTTCGCCGTCCCCTCTCTTTCTCTCTCTCTCTCTTCCTGAACTTTAGTGAATCTTGAGATATAAAGAAAGCAGCTGCCTCCCTTAAGCGCATCTTGAACAATGAGACCTCATCTCCAAGGGCTTTAATTCCTCTGGATGCAAGGACAAAGCCAGGGTGAGTAGCCTGCTTGGTGACTCTGCGGTCACCGCGCCTGCAATCGGTGGGTGCTCGCGTCCATCCCCGCAGCCCGGGGGTCATATAGTGCAGGAGCAGATGCTGGGAACGTTAAAACTCTCGAAACCCAACCAAGGACTGCCCGAGAAAGCGCTACCGCTCTCGCCATCGGATCCTGTCCCCGTTGGATGTGAGCTGGAGAAGGCTTTTGCCACCCAGTCGCGTGCCCGGGTTTGGGTCACCCACTGGCTCCTCTCCGAGTGAGGCTGGGCAAGGTGGGAGGAAGCCTGGTCTCAAAGAAAAACAAATATGATGCAATCAAGTGTGGCTCGGAGCAGGGCTGCGGGAGGGAGATCCCCGTGGCTTTGGGGCTGTGTAATCTGGGGGTGACACTGGAAGAAGGCACCCGGTGGGAGACACCTCCATGATCCCGGAGCGCTTGGATTCGGAGGCGAGGGCTGCGTCGCGCGGATGCTGCAGACCTTCCTGCCGGGGTCTGTGGGGTTTCTGCTCTCTCGCCTTCAACAGCCCCGCAGAAATTTTCCAGTCTGTTTGAAATGGCGAGGCGAGAGTTGGGCTGGAGCTCAGGGGACCTTCTCAGTGCTGGGGGCTGGGGACTTGTGACTGCTCTGTCCCCTGCAGAAAGCAGCTGGTGGGGCTCGCTGGGGACAGCAGAAAGAGGGCAGAGGTTCAGCCTGTGGTGTTGTGGAGTATTGTCTGGGGTCTAGTTTTGCCCAAAGGGTCTGTTTAGATTGTTCTGTGCATGAGAAAGCAGGAGGCAAACCCCAGGACATCTCAGCAGCAGCGCAATGTATGATAATTAAGGCAATTTGGAGCAAATGACAACGCTGCTGCCTAACGGGCAACTTCCAATACGAGGTCCCAGCCTCACCCTCCCAGGGATCTGTCACTGGTTCACCTAGGAGACCGTGATGGACAAGAAGGCCTGTCCCAGATAGATCTTCAAGATGTTCCCAAGGAGTTGCACACCGCAAAAAAGCACATTGTAAAGCCGCCCGCTCCTCCTCTGGAGCAGCTTCCCAGGACACGGGCTCCGTTCGATGTGCACCAAAACAGCCCCGAGCTCCTGGCACTTCCCCGCCGCTCTCCCTGGCAGGTCTGTGCAAACATCTCATCTCCTGAAATCGTCTTTCCAAGGTGTTTGCCTTCCCTGAGCTCTCGCGTGCTCTGATGTGCTCGCTGGTGTAACGGTCCCTCTCTTTGCCCCCACCACCAATGCAAGCTCCTTTTGCTTGCCGTGCCTAGATGACTATGAGAACAAGGGAGCAGGGGCCGTGACTCTGAAGGATGCCTGAGGTCAAAATTCCCTCTCTGTTGTATTGGCTCCTCTATTTGCTGAATAACTTGCGATGTGTTCCCGACCTTCATGTTGTTTAGAGGAACTGGGGGAAAACTGGTGGTGATGGGTGGTGTAGGTGATGGATTCCTGCATGGACGTGCAGGAATCTGCAGGACAATATGGATACAGGATGGTGATACTAGATGTACTTCAGCAAACGCAGGCTGAGAGAGGTGGTGCTTTGTTGTGGCACGTTCCTCAGACTGGTAACCGTCAGAAAAAAGGTAGAGGAGTTAAAAACAGAGATGCAGTAGAAGCTGGTTGGGAGGGAAGATGCTCCAGCAGTTCTCCCATCTCTCAGCTGTGCCTTCACTTTGGCCGTTGAATTTGTGTGATTACAGCGTGGTTAAACTGAGCCTTAGGGTTCCTTTTAACCTCGGTTGCTCAACGTTAGCTCTGGGATCTGGTTGACAAATGCCACGAGCGTGGCCACTGAGAGGGGCCGTGAGCTGCAATGTGCTGGTGGGATCAAATGGCCTTGGTGGGAAGTCCTTAAGGCTTCGCTGCCAAAGACACAGCAAAGTGGAAAGACTGCCAGGTTGAGGAGCTGATTGCATGCAGCTAAATACAGCCCAGACGCTGCTATCTAATGGCCCCGTGTCTCAGTAGCCCCTCTTTGAGTTTCTCCTCTTCATCTCCATCTGTCTCTGGTATCTGCTGTCTGTGCTGAAATATGATTCACAGGAAATAGTATCTTAGCCTAGGAAATACCAGAGGGTATCTGAGGTCCTTGGGGCTGGCCCCTGAAAGTCCATAGCAAGCCTCTGTGCTATAATGACCGATCCGCAGATAAATTCCCTTAAAAGCTTTATTACAGGTGAATTTCCCAATTTTCTGCCTTCTGCCCTAGAACAGGAGAGAAAGTCTGGGATAACTACAAGGTTTCCAATGGCTTTGCTGGTCTCCTTCAGCCCGTGTCTAGGCTTGTCAGGTGGAATCCATCCAAGTGGAGGTGGATGAGCCCAGTGGAGCTGCTCAGCCCTGGCCCCGTTTGCAGGCAGAGGGGAGGAGGAGGCTCTCTGGGGACTGTTTATCTCAGCTACAAGTAGGTGTTTGATGTGCATTTCTAACCTGGGTAGGCTGAAACATTCTGGTAGGGGCTTTAGGAGAAGCAGACGATGATGCACACGTGGAAGTCAGGAAAAAAACAGACAGAAAAGGGAGAGCTGATGGAGGGAAATTCAGATTACCAGGGTAGACCTGGGCATAGGTAAACAGCAGGATTTTTGTGTCAGAAAACACTGGAAGACTCCAGCTGAGAGCAGAGACAGGAGGTCAGATGCTCCCTGCCGGATCTATTCTAGTAAACAACTTGGGACAGGATCTGGCCACCACTCTGGGTAATCGGGAGGACATGTCCCACTTCTCCCATAAAGCCAATGCGCTACCTGGGCAGATTAAACCCACACCTCTGCCCTTACTATGTTTAAATCTCGCTGGAGCTGGTTCTTTTGAAAAATGGGGCTGTTGTGGCTGCTCAGTGTAGATGTTGGGCATGACTGCAACGGGGAGCTGTGCTTGAGGAAGCAACGCCTTGAAGAGGCTACGAGAAGCTTTGAAAGAAGAAACCTACTGGTGCTGGTTCTGTTGAAGAAACAAGCACAGTCTGGGGCCTTATAAACAGAGAATGATCAAAGAAGGTATAAAAGAGCACTTTTATTAGTCATTAAAGCATTACTGAGACTGTCTGGGGTTGGTTCTGGGTCAGTTCAGAGGGCTGTTGGAACACGAGGTGTTCTCATGCTATAAACAACCTCAATGTTCTGCTGTGTTCTGGAGCATATAAGCTGCTCAAAGCCCAACTGGAAGTTCTTGAGGAGACCTGCAGAACCTGGGGCTTGTGCAGAAGTCATTTAGAGGGCCTGTGTAGTCTGTAATGTGGAAAATCAGAGCAGGGTAGATACATTTCTGAGTTCTTCTCTCCATGAAATCATTCCTAGTCTAAATGGAGTGTTTTCCCTCCATCCCAGTGCAGTCACGTTTTTGCCGTCTGCTCTTAGCCAGAGATCTCCGCTAAATCAGCAACTCTGGGCAGCGCTCTGGGATCTCTGAAAATGGATGAGTTGTGGGGAGAGGTGGCTCGGGAATGGACACTAGGCTAGATGGACATGAGTAGGATTAATCCAGGAGAGCCTGTCAACACAAGGGACTCGGTCACATCCACCTTAAATCCCATTGACCCTGTTGAAGGAGTCAGATAAAATTGGGCTTTAAAGTAGCAGAATGAGGTGAACTGAACATTTCCAGACTTGACACTGAGCAAATCTGAGGTTTGCAGCAGGAGGAAACCTCGAAAGCTGTTGTGCTACAGCCTGGGTCAGGCATTTTTCCAGCAGGAGTTGATGTGTTAATATAAATGTAGATGAAACCTTTGGATTTAATAGAGCTTCTCCAAAGCATAATTGTGTCCTCTTGGTTTTCAGGAGGAGATAAGAACTTTAGTGCTACTGAAAGTCTTCCCCACCTCAGTGCCCACAGTCTCCACTAGAGCAGCCTCCAGGAGCTCATCCGTGCTCTTGGCACTTACACAATGAGGACATTGGCCCGATTTCCATATTAGCCATCAACTTTCCAGGGATGTTGCATGTATTTTCCAGCAAGGGATGGAACAGCATCGGCAACCCTTTGATCCACCAGGCCAGGGCTGCAGATCCTGCAGCGGGAAGGACCAGACGTTGTTTAGAAAGACTCAGATGAGAGCGTTGAGTGGAAACGCCTGGAGAAGCCGTTCCTTCAGCTCATTCAGACCATGTCCTGGTGCTTGGTCCTCATGTGTTGACCCTGCTGGGATGTTTTGGCAAGACGCAGGCATTGCTGCCATCACTGTGTCCTGCCTCAGCCCTTCCAGTGTCACACCAGCAGGCAAATGGGCAGACTGGGAAGAGGAGGGAGGGACTGGTGGGATGGAGGTGATGCTCTGTAGACACTTGTCCTGCCTGATGTAGCTTCTTGGCATCTTGACAGACTATCAGAGATTCTGGCACTCGTCGGTTTGGCTTCGTGGCCTCATTCTTTGTGCAGCTGAGCTGGGGGGTGTCATATAGGGAAGGGAAACTGGGACAAAGCATTTAGAAATGGCCACCTAAATTGGAGTTGAGGTGATATGATGTTTCGACCACCCTCGTGGTGTGCAGGGATAGGATGTGACCGGTACCCACCTGTGACTTTATTCCCAGTGGCTCTTGCCCCTCGGGATCCCTCCTGGGTGGAGGCAGCCGTGTATTGTTTGCGTCGTCAGGAAGATGCACTTTAAATATGTATTAATTGGGCTTGGTTAATCCATCAGGAAGTTTACTTTAGAAGCAAAAAAACCCCGTGAGCAGCTATAATGCCAGGAAACGGGTAAACTTTTTTTTTTTCCCCCTTGAACAAGCCAGACGGATGGGGCAAATTTGGCCTGAGTTGCAAGAATTTGGCAAACTCGTGGTGGCTGCACCTGATGGTTATCATGTCACCACGCAAACTGCTAAATAATGGGATTTGGTGTGGTGGCCACACACCCTTGAAATCTGCTGTCCCGTGGCAGGGCTGTCGGTGACTCTGGAGTTATTCCCTCAGCCCATAGTTGAAGCTTGTCGCTGTTGCTTTGGCATCTTTCAGATGCAAAAGGCACCGAAGATGCTCAGCTTGGTGCTGTGTCCGGCAGATCTCGGGTCTGTAAATCCCACCCTGAGCTTCTCAGCACTGCTGCAAACCTACAGCGGAGCGAGTGCCTTGGAACTCGAGGGGCTGCAGCTCGCCCTCCTGGGACGGAGGGTGGGATGGGAAGAGATGGAGCCTCTCTCCAGGTCTTTCCAGTGCTGCTGCAATGCTGGGCTACCAGCCTGTGGCTTCTGTTGGTCCCCAGCAGGCTGGGAGGCAGGTAATGCTGCGCTTCAGCCTTCTTTCCGTGCCAGCCCCCTCCTCCCCGGTAGCTGCTCACCATCCTTTGTTCTTGAACCATATTTCTCACTACATTGCCAGGCGTGCTCAGCAAGACGGAGAGAAGGGCTTCCTTTCAAACGTGTGGTCCCAGGACAACCCCGGCCTTTTTGTTTCTCTTTTTCTGCATTCGCTTTCATGCTAGGAGAGTGGTTTTTCCAGCTAGCCTGGCTCTGGGAAAGCCCAGAGCTCCAGATGTGCAGAATGAGCAATGGTGGAGCTTCAGGGCTCAGCCTGGAGGACCCTTGGCTGGATGGCTGGATGACTGGATGGATGGATGGATGGCTGGATGGATGGACACCAGGCTGGAGCAGGCAGAGAGTCTGGAGAGGAACAGGCTCCTTCTGGGTTTGGAGGACCGAGCACGGCTTTGAAGGGAATACAGGCTTTGCAGAGATGGCTTTTGAGTTGGAGACATCCTGAGGCTTTGGGTTTGGAGCAAAACTTCTCTGTCTCTGTGCTTTAAATCTGGTAAACAGCCTCTGTTTGGTGTTGGTCGTTCATTTGGTGAGCCCCAGACCCCGTAACTCCCTTGATAAATACAACAGCAGAGGCTGCTGGTGATCTGAGCATGGACAGCACACACCGGCGTGGGGATGACCTGGCTCTTGGCTCCTGCTGCCTTTTCAGACCAATCTCTTTGCTGTGGCTTGTCCAGACAAAAGGTTTTCAGCAAGTGGGAAGAATACTGTGAGATTTTTGGGCACTCTCAGCACCCCTCTGGCCCCTTTATGGAGGTGAAACCCTAAAATGATGAGATCAAGACCACAGTGCGGTGAGAATCCGAGGAATGATTTATAGTCCAGGGACTACAAATCCTCCTCTGCTCAGGTTAATAAGAAAGGATCCATCTTCCCACTTCCTGAATTCATTATATTTAAGCCAAGTGAATCTGCATTAGAACAATCTCTGTAGCAGACCAGAAAGGAAAAATTCCTATACCTGAAACAAGACCTCAGACCAAAACAGACAAAATCGAGACCAGACACAGGGACCTGGCTCAAAGCCATGTGAAGTCACAGGCATCTGAGATGGATCTTGGGCAGGAATAAGGTGCTACCTGCAGGGTTAGTGATTTAAAGAGCCTCAAAGGTTGTGGGAGATGTGAGGTTGGTTCCCATCCTCTGTGGAGCATCAGAAGACACCAAGCTACTGCTTTTCTCCTTGCACAAATGCTTCTCCAACTTTTCTTCAGAGCAGTAAGGTTGGAGCAGAAGCTTTTTTAAGGTAGTTGGGATTCCTGCCTTACCTGTACCATCTGCTGAGGCTGCACCTTGAGTCCTGGGTTCAGTTTTGGGCCCCTCACTCCAAGAAGGACATTGAGGGGCGGGAATGTGGCCAGTGAAGGGCAAAAAGCTGGGGAAGGGTCTAGAGCACAAGTCAGATGAGGAACGGCTGGGGTTGGACATGAGGAAGAATTTCTTGGTGGGAAGGGCTGTCGCGGGCTGTGCCAGGCTGGGCAGGGCAGTGGTGGAG
>JAVSBS010026360.1:28163-42673 GCA_033124195.1 Coracias cyanogaster | reverse complement strand
TAGATCATAAGGGTAATACAACAGTCCCAAACACAATACAAGCCAATTTTTCCTACTTCCTTTAATATTCAATGCTTTGGAAACCTAAAGAAAAGCTATAACCTTACAACTTTCTCTTCTTTGTGCTTCCTCATTCTGAGGATGGAATGTATTTTTGCTGAGTGAGACAGTGGTCCACTGAAGGATAAAGGCAAATGGCAATGTATCCTTACCAACAAAACTGTGTTTCTGAACAAGGACTTAGGTAGGAAGCTTACTGGAGATAAAGTTCCCACAAAGTGTTTTTTGGAAGGTCACATTTCCATGATCTCTTCTTCAGATTATTTTGGTTCCCAAGCCATGCTCAGCTGTGCTGTGCTGTCATGCCAGGCTCCTTCCAGTCCAGGACCCCACTGGCTGAAGCAGGGTGCCACAACAGGACAGGCTCCAGGCAGGGGACAAAACTCACAGTCCCTACTCCACCAATTATTCTCAAACTATCCAAACACAGAAGCACATCCTGGCCCTGTCCCAGCTTGGGAGGAGGTGAGCAGGTTTGGTGGGCTTGGGTGGGAGCACTGCTTTTGTCCTCGAAGGTGGCCTAGGCTTCTCATCAAATGTGTGTGTGGCAGTCGAGAAGCAAGCCAGCTGTCCCACCATGACCAGTTGCTGTGTTTTTCTGACCATTTACTAAACTGGGGAGAAAAATTGACAGCTAATTATTTAAATCAGCCTTTTCTGGTGTTTCAGCTAAACAGGGATACTGGCAGAGTCAAAGAGCTTTAGGTACAGGTAGAATAGGGAGATGCCAGGGTCGGCAGAATGAATAGCAAAGGTGCATCTGCTTTTCTAGTCTCTGTCAAAACTGTAATAATCTAGACTTTACATTGCTGCTGCCATCATGAAAAGGGTATGTGTGCACTTGCCCCTCCACAGGTGTCAGGAGCAGAAACATTCAGCCCTCTGGAGCTGCATGTCCTTCTCTGTCTGCCTCCCTTTTCCTAGCACTCCTCCCTCTCCATGGCAATGTCAGTCCCACAGTCCAGAGGCAGCAAAATTCAGATTTGGCCTGCATTGCCAAGAAGTCTCTAAGCTGTGCAACCCTTTGCAGAGGCTATGTCAGAAGGGCAACCCTTCTCCATTTCATACACTGGGTAACACACAGCAGCAAAATGAATACCCATTTCTTCCTTACCTCTCAGTCCTCCACATATTTCCTCCAACTTCAGCTTTTTTTTCCTAAAACCAAGGCTTTGCATGCAGAAGAACTTTCCAATGTGATGCAATTCTATGACTCTTTAGTAACTTCACCAAAGCAGGAAGTCGTTGTACAACCCACCTCTACCAGCTCTGTTACCATTGATTTTCCATGCACATGTTTGTATCTCAGAAACTGAAGCTCACTGATCCGAAGTACCTACAGATCCATATGTATGGTGGTGCATAAGGCCCTGAAAGAGATGTAGTGAACAGAAAAGATAGAGATACCACTGATAATTCTGCAAAAACAAGGACTTCCTGACAAACTTCATATGCTGTATCACAGAAAGCTTCTCTTCACCCCCCTTCTAGGGGAAGTTAAGCAAAGGGATGAACTTGCAGCACACCCTTATTCAGGGAATTGTTTATTCTTCCATTGTACAAAAGAGCTGGAATATACAGTCTACCCATCTGTGTTGCTAAGAAACAGGGCACTGTTGCCTTGGGACTTGATTCAGAATTCAGAAACGAAAATAGTGTCTCAGTAGACTGCATAAATGCAGCCTGAAACCTAGCAACAAGGCCACAAGTTCAATGTGATTCTCTTACATGTTAGAAAACAATGGTATTAAAAGGAAAATATGACTGAGGAAAATAAAGCAGTAATTTGAAAACAAAAACAGAGCTGATGCATCACCAATTATCCTAAGGGATGGAACTATCTTTTACTGAGTATACTTTTATGACCTCTATGATCTGATGCTTTGCTACCTTGTGGTTCAAGCAGGTTCATATTTACTCTAACAAGCGAACACTAAGTGGCATCAGTATTTACACCACTATTTCCTGAATATTCAGCTTGTGCACAGTGACAACACAAGAGCAGGGATAGCAGAATTCATTTCCAGTTTTTATTTCAGTTTTCAAGTACTCTGCCAACAGAATAATTTAATAGTTGCTACCCACACATTGAAATGATCACTTTTAAAATGGCATGGATTGTATAACTTGGAGTAATTACTTAACCACATACATATGGGCTGTTTTCTATATTTGCTTATGTGCAAGTGAAGGAACACAGCATGCATACAAAATTATAAATACGTTATAGCACCTTTCACCTTAACAAACAGTCATTATGCACGGTTGGAAATTACGTTGGTTCTATCAGCTATTTCACTGTAAAATACATTCCCTCTGGTTGCAGAACTTTACTACACAGCTGAAACTTTGGCCAGCACTCCAGCAGAGCAGGCCAAATTTGAACTGAGTTACAGCTCTCAGCTGAGCAAACAGGGCTCAGTTGCTTGGTTTTCATTTTATATGTTTCATCATAAAATCATGAAAAGCTATTCTTCAGCTGTGTGATGTGACTGTGTACAAAGTGGATTTAGCCAGAGATGATGAAGGAAGCAAAACTCAGTGATGACAAATCACCTAGACCCAAGTGAACAGTTTTCACATCGCTTTCTTCTTGATTTTCTTCCAATAAATATGCTATTTGCAAAAGAAAACAAATAAGCCAATCCTTTCTTTCTCAAAATTTTCTAAGTTCACAGCACTTCCATGCTGTTCCTTCAACATGTATATTTTTGAAATTGCTCAGTCAGGGCCAAAAGAATATCTGGGAAAACACCTTTGCTTTTTCTTTGGTTTTGAATGACCCTTTGAGAGGGTATACTCTACACTGACAGAATACATTTTTCTGTATTTTTAAGCAAATGAATATTTCTTAAGGCTTTCAGCTGAAAGGGAAGTGGGAGGTTATAGTTGAGATTTGTGATAGGACTTTGCATTAGTTTAACTACAGAAAGATCTCACAGTGATCTTAAATTATAAGATACAATTGGATGAGCTTTGCAAGTTCATGCTGCTGAGACACCTAGTAAAGAAAAAAAATTCCTTAAAATCACTTGAAGATATGCAATCATGCCGCACTGCCAGTAGATGTCAGCATGTTACTAATCTTACAAGGTAAAAGCATTTTAAAACCCAGGACAGCTAAGAAGTTAATCTTTTTGCTTTACTGTAGCATAGCGAGAGGGCTTGAAATTTTCCTACACAAAACTACCTCGTGTTTTCAGCTAAATATAAGCCTTCTGAAGACTTAAATAAGATTAAGGAGACCTTAAGAGTACAAGCTGGAAAAAGCAGTAAAGCTAGTCAGGATCCTAGTCTGAGCTGCAGAATCTTCTTAGGCACAAGCAAGCACAGATAGAATATCATACCCAGATTTAACCTTAAAAACCGTAACCAAAGGCATCTATACTTTCTATGTCGAAAGAAGAGATTTCAGGAAAAAAAAAAGAAAAAAGAAAAAAGGGGGAAAAAACCACAAAACAACCCTGCCCATTCACTATTTATAAATGGTTAAAGAGAATGGGAATAAAAATATTTAGTTCAATCACTACATCATGCAGAAGTATCCTCGGTCAAAACCCAGACTATAACAAAAACACGTCACTTGACAGGACCATTACCATGACCTTCTGAGGACGTTCAGCGTTTTTTAGGATTTTTTTTTTTAAACTTGAATTTTTCTATGCTGTATTGATTCTGAAGAGTCAAAAAAAAAAAAAAGGGAATAAAAAAGAAAAAAATATTTACTTTTTGGTATTGAAAACATACAAATAATTCTTATAACCAGTTTCCAGCCAATGTTAGAAATAAAATCTTTCATGTCCTTAGGATCTCGGCTTTTTGGGATAGTGACTTACCTTTTTCCTGTATTTCTGTGGCAGTTAAGCCAAATAGTTTCAGGGTCCTTGTTTGAGGTATATTATAGCAATGTTCCAGTGACCACTCCAGGTCAGGAAGATGTCACTAGGTGTTTGTAGTTCTGATTTACTTCTTACACTCATGCAGAATCTGAGTATGTCCACTGAAGACAGTGGAAAAGCAGTGTGAATCAGAATTAACTATTCAAAATTACTGCTGGAGAAAAGAAAGATTAAATTACAACGGTTTGCATTAAATGCTGATCAGTATTTGGTAACAGGTCAATATTTCATTTTTCCTCAACTAGGATATAGAGCAGTGTTTGAGGGCAAATGGTGGCTTAGAATTTCCTTGCTCTAACTCATTTAAGTAAGGAACAAGCCAACAGATTTCATAGATCTTCTTCTTACTTTTGAAATCCTATTAGCGTCTGAGTAGAATAAATCCTGATTTACACTAAAATAACTGTTTCATTTCCCTTATTCTGGGTAGTTGTTCATCAAGCCCAGGAATTAGATGCATATCTACTCCATGCAGTGCAACTCTGAAATATCCCAGCTAACTCCAGGATCAATGCCTACAGGTCCAGGTCAAGATGACTCACCTATTGCCACTATTTGCCTTCGTCTTCAGCATCATGCAAACAGAACTATTGCATTCACGCGCTGGAGGGACTGCAAGCCAGCTCAGGGCTATCTTAGGCTTCTCTGTGCTACACAAGGAGTTGTGAGGATAATTCCTTATCACCATTCCTCCCACAGAGATGAAGCAAAAAGAGACCAGTCTCAAAGGCTAGGAGGGGGCAATTCATATTTCTTAAAAATGCAATAGGCGGGAAAAACATCCGTGATACCTAGAATAACAAACCAAATGAAAACCTGAAAACTAGCTCCCACACTTGTCAAATTTGAGTCCTTATAAATTTCTCCTTTTATCTGGTTATGCCTTCAAACATCTCCATTATAGTTTACCTTAAGATATAGTATGACACAAAACTAAAAGCTTCACCTCTTTTTGCTGTGAAAATTACCATGGAATTATTTTTAATGGAGAATTTAGAAAGTGGCTAATTAAAAAAAAATAAAAATCATAAGAAAATTTATTTTGTCTTCTCTAATCCATTCTGATAGCAGTCTTTCATTCTGCTGTTTCCAAACAGCATAGAAGTGTGTTTCTTTCACATGGAAGTGAAGAGATGATAATCGCACAACAAAGAGTACTCAGTGGTAGACATGATAGCACAAAGCTCTCTTATGATTTGCAATGTCCTTCTAAAGCAGAATTAAGCCAGACAGCAATTTTCTCCACCCCATATGTCTCATTTTTTTCCAGTAAGAACCACAAATGTAAGTGTCTTTATGTGTATAAAATCACCTTGTAAATATTTAGTATTTCTAAAACACTCATCATTCCCAGAGTCTTGGTCAAGCCAATTTATGGCTTTAGCATTTATCACCAAGTTCTAAATCCCTCACTAACAGGACTTAATTTACCCAAATTGCTGACAAAACTAAAACAAGAAAACTACACTGCTGTGGACTTGAATCATTATATTAATTGCTGCTGAGGTAATGATGTTCCCTTTTCTGAGTCTAAATCCAGTGGGATTGGATTAGCTGAATTTTGAACTAATCAAAATCTAGAAACTACAACAGATAGGCACAGTGGCTCAACATATATAAACTTATTTTGTTAAATAATTCAACATTTTTCTTATGAGCTAGCTAACTTTGTCATCATACATTCGGCTTTTATTTTCCTGTTCCCACTCTTCAAGGTTTTTAGATTTAGTCCTGCTCTTTCTTAAATCAGACACCCTCTTCCAGACATTTCTGTGATCCCCATAAGGCTGGAATCCATTTAGGAGGCCAGAAAATAACCACCAGAACAAGGGTCTTTACTTCTGTGTAGATGATATACGCAGAATAAAGTATCTCAGTTGAAGGAACTGACACATCCAATGTCTGCTAGGGAAAAAAAAAAAAAAAAAAGGAGATTCACTAATTATTTTCTAAATAACTTGTACAAGACTTCCTGTCATGAATGACCATTTTCAGTGGCTATAATTCCATTTTATCACACTGGTAACATAGTTTGGAGTCAAAAAGTTGTACACATGGTACTTAAAACCAGACATTTATCATTAGCTGTTTAATGCTGCCTTCTTTGAAGTATTCTGTCTTTCAGCTGGGGCGCATAAATTCTCCCAACAAGGACATGCCTTTTTATTCTGTACTTACTCAGTTTCTATCAACAAAATCCTGCTTCGGGACTGCAGCTTTTATGCTCTACTACATCATAGGCAAATACCTACCTCGCAGTGGCAAAGATGTAGGAAATTGAAACATTTGAAGTTACCTACCTGAAGTTACCAAGTCAGATTATTCAATCAGTGGGAACCATCTGGAGAAAAGCTACATTTCTCATTAAAGAAGAGCTGGAAGTGTTCACTTAAAAAAAAATCTTAACTGCAAAAGACGGTTTCACAGAGATATAGGAGGAAAACTCCTGGAAACAGTTTCTTCTGAGAAAAGAAGACTACTAGAGGTAAGAGGTTGCAATTTGTTCTTAATAGCATGTCCTAGGAAAATTCACACTTTCTCACATTTTTCCCCTCATTCCTTTGCCTGTCTGGCTATTCTGCCCTTCCTTAAAGACATTTTCCCAGAGGTGCCACTGTCTTGGCTGAGGGGCTCAGCTGTGCCCTGTGGTAGGTGTGTTGTGGAACAAGCTGGAACCAGCTGGCACCAGCTGTTTCCGGCACAGGGCAGCCCAGGCCTCTCCTCACTGAGGCCACTACAGTCCCCTGCTGCCAACAACACGCAGTAGAGCTTTTTATATAAAAACTCACATATTTTAATGATCCTGGGCCTAACAGTAAAATGCACCCTGTAATCCAGTACATTAAAAAATATACCAAAAGACTGCCTTGTATCCCAGCACTAGCAAGCCATTAATCCGAACTCAAGTAGACCATTTTTTCATTAAGATAGTGGTGGATAGTGTCTGTTCTGGTTCAGTTATACATAGGGAAATATCTGCATTAAATAATCAGTATCATAAACTCGGGGTCCAGCAGTTTCTACATTTCTGTTCACTGAAGAACTCTTGAGAGGTGAGGATTCAGGCTTCATCACAGCATTCATATACAATAAATAGTTTAATGAGTTTGAGCGCAACATATGAACTGTGGGTAAAATATAATAATATATACATGCAACATACAAATCACACATTGATAACATGCTAATTACACACAACATACTAATTGCATGCTAATTACATACAATATATTAATTACAGATGGGTTACATGCTAATTACACACAACATACTGATTGCATGCAATTTATGAACTGCATGCTAATTACACACAACATATGAACTACAGGCTACTTACACACAAATTACGTAAAGATAACAGTATATCAGTGAAACCTATAATGTCATGCCTACCTCCCTGAGCTAAGTAGGTGAGGGGTGGGCAATAATATCTTTAAGTCTGTAGGAATACAAGGGTCTGTGCAGATGATGAACAAGAGAAAACCTCTTGGTTCTGTCCACGGTGAATAAGTAGGGATATAAGAAATGTTGTCTGCAAATCTTTTTTGAAAGACAGTTTGAAATCATACTGTATCCTCATTTGCTAAATAAAGATGAAAGTAATTTTCTGCAGGATGTTTTTCCTAGTAAGAAACTTATTTCTTAAACAGAAGACAAAATTTACTACAATTCAATAATTGCTTAATAAAGACAATTCTTTTTTTATATAGTAAGTCCTTTCCTCTATCAAATTACTTTTCCAGTAATACAGATATTTCTTTAACAGACAAGAATAATTATATTGGCTCTGCTGAATAACCATAAGCCATTGCATTCCTTTTGCGAAGCATAGTTTTATGAAACAGCCAAATAAACATTGTCTTTATAATGAAGATCTGTGATCCTGAATGCTTTATAGTCCAAATACAAAATTCTACCATAATATAATACGGTAGAATATAATTTCAATCAGACAGGACTCTTTCAGGTAAATTGACTAAGCATTTTCTAACACACTCAATTATAAACAGTACAATAAGGAGTTAAAAGTTCCAAAGTCTCAAGATTCTTTTCATTGTTTCAGAAGCCAAATCAAGTATAACTTGCATTACTACAAAGGTGCTAAGAAATATACACTGCTTCCAAAGGCTAATACCAACTCAAATAGATTGTATGTATGCACAGCTCTAAATCACTGATTCATTTATAAATTGAAGTCATTAATTCAACCACTGTATTACAATAATGTGTCATATTGTAGGGCTTACAATATATTCACATTAAGGTGGATGAAATTTGCTTTCATTATTCAATATGTTTACCCCCCAAAACAAATGGAAAACAATGATGAGTCAGATTGATGTAGGTAGATCAGTGCATGAAGAAGCAGCCTGATTTTAATTTATTTAGCAATAAAATAAATTTTAAAACAAAATACTTATCTAGCAACACTCAAACCTTCTTTGTGTTCTCTTAAATATCACTCTGTCTTACTGTGTTGAGTTTGCATCTCACAGGGTTTTAGTAGTGGAGAGTGGGGCTTACTGACATAGGCTCCTGTAAGAAGCTTCGAGAAGCTCCCCCAGCTCCAAGATGGACCCACTTCCAGCCAATCAGTGCCTCTGCAATAACATATTTAAGAGGAGAAAAACTTGTTGGTCAAGTTCCTTTGGTTTAGGGGTTCTTTTTTGGGGGAGAGGAATGGAAGATGAGAGAGACAACTATGCAGACACCAAGGTCAGTGAGGGAGGAGCGGGGTAGGCACACCAGAGCAGCCATTCCCCTTCCACCAATGGTTAGATGGCAGGCCAAGCCCTTGCAGACCTTAGAGACCAACCGTGGGGCAGAATCTGGCCTGTGGCCCATGGAGGACCCCACGCTGGAGCAGGAGACTGCCCTGAAGGTCATGACTCTGAGGGAATGCTGCACTGGTGTAGTCCCTCACTGGGAGTATTGCAACCTGCAGAAAGCACCCCCTCTGGTAGGACAAGTGCGTGAAGGACTCTCCAGAGGGAGAAATACCATGCTGCTGCAGGGGAGGATTGTGAGAAGCTTTCCCCATGAAGAGGAAGGAGTTGCGGAAACAACGTGGGATGGCCTAACCACAACCCCCATTCCCTGCCCCCTTGCATTGTTGTTGGGGAGGAAGTAGCTGAGCTGGGCCTGGGAAGAAGGGCTGTGTTTAAGAACTGGCTGGTTTTATTTTTGTCCTACTCTGATTCAATTGGTGAATTGGTGGTGGTTTTGCTTAAATTGATTTTGTTTCCCCGTGTCAAGTCTGTCTTTTGCCCATGACCATAATGGGTGAGTGAGCCCTCCCTATCCTTTGTCTCAGTCCTGGAGCCTTTTGTTGTCTTTTCTGCTCCCCATCCCATTCAAGGAGGGTAGGAGTGAGTGTGCGGCTGTGTGGTGCTTTGTTGCCAACTGGGTAAACCATGGCAATTATATTCAAAATCTTTTTTTATTATAAAAGGAGTGTTTAGTAAACGCGCCCACATACTTATGAACTAAGTTTTTGTACTGGAGTTTCCTGGTGACAGAACCATGAAAATAGATAGCCTCTACCATCCTTTGATGACATACCAGTTTTGACCTGTTTCTCTCTTCATTCTTTATGTTTTTCTTTCTCCTGTCTTAGTTTTAGGCCCTTACTTTTTTCTATTTTTACTTTGCCCTCTCCCTCCACAGGGCTAGTAGGATGGTGTAGCATCTGTTACTGGCTCTGAATGGGTTGGATTTTTCTTGGATAAGCTAAATGCTGAGAAATTAGATGTACTAGCTTTGTTTAGTGAACAGCTCCTGAGTGCATGTCTTTATGGTTCACTGTGCAGGGACTGTTGCAGATGCAGGGAGGGAAAGTGTGTTTCAGGGAGCCATTCTTTGTAACACATTTGTACTTTGTCCTATTAAATGCATTTTTTTCAAAGAAAATCCCAGATTCTACAATTCTCTAAAGTGAACTTTGTTCTCTGTCTAGAACGGTTCAATTCTGATTCTTTCTTGTACCACCTCAAACATGCTGATGTCACAAGTTTTAATGGGTACATACTGCTTTGTACACAAAAATGTTCATCTACTACATCTTCATGTTGTATTTCTGTCCTCCTGACTTTGTTCTTTCAAATGTCTCAAGTTAGCTGCATGGCTCTCATTGAAAGGAGGTACCACCTGTAAGAGTGATCTGTAATTTGATTATAACAGCAATATACTCAAAAAGACTTTGTTACTATCCACTGTTTCATCTACGGCTCATTCAGCAATTAGTCACTCATTTGAGAAAGGAAATGTCAACTCCATTGCTTGGTGAAATGTAAGCATATATTTAAGACATTCTCTGAACAAATGTAAGTTTAATTCCACAGATAAGAGCCTTACTGCATCGAGTTGCGTGCCCTAAAACATGAACCTGCATGGTACATGACTGAAACCTAACAGTGCGTGGTATTTGGTGTGCCAAACCCTACCCAGTGAAGCCCTGTAACAAAGAGCTGGGCTGTTTACTGCATTGTTACAGTGTTTGATCAGCTTTCTATTTTGATGAGTGTTGCATTAGCTCATAAAATATCTTCTCTCCAGACACTTGCGCTTGTGGGGAGTTTTTTGTGGTTGTTGTTGTTATACCCCACTCAAGCGTGATAAGGAACTTCACAGACTTGCTCTGGGAGAGGTGGTCCCACCCCGAAGGTGCTCACACAGATCACTGAGACCTTTCTTAGCATGCAGTTTTGACAAGGAGATAAATGTAAATTGCAAGGGTGGTTTCCAAGAAAGTTGTATTTCCAAGAAAGTAGCATTTCCCAGAAAGTGTATTTGGAATATTTTTATGATGTGGTGTGCTGAATTTGACTGAGAGATTTAGTGTTCTTCGTGGTAGCTGGTATGGGGCTGTGTTTTGGATTTGTGCTGAGAACAGTGTTGATGACACTGGGATGCTTTTGCTGAGCAGTTGTTGCTTACACAGAGTCAGGGCGTTTTCTGCTCCTCACCCCACCAGTGAGCGGGCCGGGGGTGCACAAGACGCTGGGAGAGGACACAGCACAGACAGCTGACCCCAACTGACCAAAGGGATGTTCCAGACCATAGGACATCATGGCCAGCTCATAAAGCTGGGGGAAGGAGGAGGAAGGGAGGGGATATTCGGAGTGATGGCATTGGTCTTCCCAAGTCACTGTTACAGATGATGGAGCCCGGCTGTCCTGGGGATGTTGGAACATCTGCCTGCCATGGGAAGTGGCGCATCAATTCCTTGTTTTCCTTTGTTTGTGTGCACAGCTTTTGCTTTACCTGTTACACTGTCTTTATCTCAACCCGCAAGTTTTCTCACTTCTACCCTTCCAATTCTCTGCCTTCTCACCTGGGTGGATTGACAAGTGGCCAGGTTGCTGACTGCAGCTAAACCATGCCACATGGACACGTTTTGAGGAAAATTTGCTATTCCTCAAGCTTGTTCGGAGTTTTCAGCTGTTAGCTTATGCAAACAGGCCAGTTCGGACAGAGGAATAAAACCATCGTTGCCCTTTACCTTGCTGAGCTGAGCTACAGAAGGGAGCTTAAAGAGCGTTTTCACATGCAATAATTTTGTTGCTGTTAATGTCTTAAGTTAAGCCTTCGGTTCCTGACACAGGCACTTCTGAGTTGCTGCGTTTGTTTGAACGGCCCCGTTTGGGCCCAGGCGCCGCTGCGGGTGCAGGCGGGTACATGCACCCAGCAGGTCCGGGCAGCGGAGCCGCCTTCTGCTCCTCGGTGGCTTCCCAGGGGCTGTGTCTGCTCCTTCAGCAGCACAAGTCTGCAGTTGGGAAAAACTGCAGATAAACACCTAGCAGTGGCTATAAATCCAGCAAAACTGCAGGAAATACACTGACGAGTGAGCTTAAACAGAGCCCAGTGGCTGTTTGGTTCCTGCCACAAAAGCTGTGCAGTTTCCTACCAAAGCGCTTCCCAGGGCATGTTGCGTGTGGAGATGCGTCACACAAATCCCCTAAGTTGTCTGTGTTTTTGGGGTCATGGAAGTCTGTTGCCAACTTTCAGCAAGCTTTCTTATAGCTCAGGGTGGTGGCCCAGATGAGGAGAGGTTAACACAGGAACATCCTTCCTCATCCTGCGGTGATCACTCTGCACTTGCAGCGTGGTCCTCTGCTGCCTGGCTCCATCCCAAGTGGTGGGTGTTTCTCTCATGCTCTTATATTTGGGGACGAGGGCGAACTTTGCAGGCAGAAGGCCCTGAGAAGTTCCCTTGAGCATTGCTGCGGCAGACAAGGGCTGAGGCCAAGGCCAAGGTGCCTGCCCCCGTCCCTGTCTCGAGTGGGTCAGGTCTCTGCTGCCAGGTGAGCTGGCCTGGGGCTCCTCTTTGTGCTCGGGAATCAGTGTGTTCAGCCTTTCCTGGGGTGCCCGTGCTGCTTTGGGGAGGGCTGGCAGTGGGAAATTTGTCAGTTCTTTTCTTCTTCTCCTCATAGTCAAATCCAAAGAGCTTTGACACCCGCAAACCTCTCACAAACAGATGGTTTTTAATCAATAAACTTAACCATGTCTCCTCTCCAAAATACTTTTTGGCCGAGGAATTTCCCGCCTCCTGTGGTGTCATTGAAAGGTGCGATGTCAGCCTGAGCCCTTCCTTCCCGAGTCTGCGGTCGGGCAGCCTGTCCTCCCCGTCCTCCGAAACTGGAGAGCCAGGCAGGAAACTCTCTTGTTACCCAGTGGAGCTAATCGATTAATTAGCAGGGGACGAAGTGCACCAAACAATCTGTTATGCCAGATGGATGCTTCGGTGTTAATTTATGTTCTCAAAATAACTGGACGAGGATATGCTCAGCACTGCAGCCCAGATCCCGCTCTCGTTGCATTCAGCGGTGAAAATGATGTTGGCTTTAGTGATCCGAGTGCATAATTCTTGAGGAAAAATGTATTTTGGCATCAAACGGTAACAGTAAAAATGAAATGAATAAAAGCTGTCCAGAGCAATGGACTTTACCGTCTTAAACAGGAATACATTAGTGCGAAAGCTGAAGTTCTGCTTTTATCTCCCTAGAGCATTGCTATTATCTGAATGCCAAGAAATGAGTAATTTGGGGATTTTTTGCCTTTTTGTTCTTATAAATAACTTTTGATGGATTTTCCTAAGGAAGTCTAAACTAAAGCATAGTGCTGGAAAAGTTAAGATGTACGTTGCTTTCTCTTTGAAGGTGCTGTGAAGGAGACTGAAAGAAAAAAAGCAATTAAGTTTAAAAAAGCCATGATAGTGGCTTCTTCTATCGCTCTTAATGTTAAATGAAGGAGGCTTGCTGCAAATTTCCTTCTGTTTTTCTTCCATTCTTTCTTTTTGGTATTTTCTTTTCGAGTTTAGAGGAGCTCTGTGTTGTATCAATAGTTCTCCACGTTTTGTAGCAGGCGGTGGATTTGTTCTGTAATGCTCATGCAAGGAGCCAGGTATCTACTTAGAGTATTGTATGTGAAGCTGGAGAGAAGACAGGGCCTGGAGGATGCAAGAAGTTTGTGTTTTTCTGATTTTGTTTTTTTAATTGAAATTCAAAACACTGATGATGTGTCTTACCAGTTTTTAACACTGAAAAAATCGCGCTATCTTCCTGTACTAACCTTTCCCCGTGTCCAGCTGCTCTTTGGTAGTTTATTTACAGGATAAATTGTCATTTAAAAAGTTAATTCAAGTAACTTTTCTTTTTACTCTGTTAGTATGCTTTAAAAATAAAGCACTATTTGGTATGCACAGAGTGATCTCACAGACTGGTTCTGTTTTCAGCGTTTAACCAAATAATTGAATTACTTCTACCTTTGTGATACTGTTAGGATTATTTTTCATTAAGTGGAGTGTTTTAACATGCTCTAATTTGTTTTTCAGCACGTGTCTAACACTTGATAGAGAGGGGCTGGTTCTGGGAGCAAGACATGCTCTGTCTTGCCTCGCTTACCTGAGAATTGGGTAAATACTCCTTGAGGACCTGGGAAGGAGAGGTTATTGATGAATTGCCTCCTATTATAACCATGCACAGATCCCAGAATACTTGTGCATGGACTGCAGGGAGGGGATGACATGTACAGGTTAAATGCCCTGTTACTGAGTTATGCTGCAGGAGCAGCTTATTCCCTCAATAAACAGTGCAGAAAGCAGCGGCTGAGTCTGAGCAAGTCATTAGCTCAACTCATTCTTACTCCCTGATGTACTCTCAGCCTACTTTTAAGGTTATACTCAAGCCAGAATATATATTTCCCTGGAAAAACATGCCATAAATAATAAACTATTTCTTCACCAAAACAACATTGCACAAGAAGTTACGATTTTTTTTAAAACAAGGCAGCGGATGAGCTTGTCAGGGGCCAAACCCACTGCAGAACAACGTGTACCTGGCTCTTTCTGCCAGGCTTGTCAAGTCCGGCATGGCACAGAAGACTGGTGTGGGCCATGCAGTGACCAAGTACCCTAAATAGGCTGGTGTTCCAACGTACGGATGTCACATCAGAGAAACAGTACTTGACCTTTTCATTAATAATCATATTATGGCATGTGACCCTATAGCATGGTGGGGCATCATAAGTTTCTTAGCGAAATGCAGCTTTAGG
>JAVSBS010026360.1:0-14644 GCA_033124195.1 Coracias cyanogaster | reverse complement strand
GCGTTGCTGGGGGTTGTTGTGACCAAAGTGCATGACCCGGCACTTGGCTTTGTTAAACCTCATACAATTGACCTCAGGCCATCGCTCCAGCCTGTCCAGATCCCACTGCAGAGCCTTCCTACCCTCAAGCAGGTCGACACTTGTGCTTAATTTTGTATCATCTGCAAATTTACTGAGGGTGCATTCAATCCCCTCATCCAGGTCATTGATGAAGACATTAAACAAGACTGGTCCCAAAACTGAGCCCTGAGGGACACCCTTGTGACCGGTCGCCAACTGGATTTCACTCCATTCACCACCACCCTCTGGGCTCGGCCATACAGCCAGTTTCTAACCCAGCGAAGAATCCTCCTGTCTATGCCATGAGCTGTTCAGTTTTCAGCTTCTTTGCTATATGTTTCAGAGACCACTTATGGGCTTGAAGAATGCTTTCAGCAGGTCATTGCTAAAACTGTCAGATGAAATCAACATATAAGATACCAGAAAACACTGTAAAAAGATGAGCCAAATTATACTGTTATGCTACAGCAATGTCTGAATGCAAGTTAGCAGAAAAAGGTTGAAAAGAATTGAAAATATTGGGTGTTTTAATAGTCCCAGTTACACTGGTGGGGCCTCACTGAACTACATGACTTTGAGCTGGTAAAAGTTGGTAATAGGATTTATATGATTTTGATACTGTTCCAGTAATTAGGGAGAGGCAGTTAAGTGGGGGGTTTTTTCAGTCCTGCCTACGTGCTTTTTTGTTTTCCATTGCATCTGGTACTTTTGCAGGATCTACTGTAATGAATTCAAAATACAGTCCTCCAAACAAGATCTACTGAAAAAAAAATGAATAATAAAACTTCCTATATCTTCAGCAGTCCTCTAACACCTGATAAAAACTTGTTTTGTAACCTGCCCTGAAATGTGATGGAGATCAGTGCGTATGAGTCCCTTGTGAAAATGTAAAATACCACAGTTTAAGCTTCATGTACAGATTGACAGACAATATGTATCTTAAACACATCTACTGTGTCCCACCAGGACTATTCCAAGCTGATACCTTCTGCATTCAGATGAAAAGAGTAATTATCCTGGTGAATGCTGTTCTTTAACTGTTGGAAAGCAAATGCAATCTGGTTAGTTACTAATCTAAGTGATTATTGCTCAGAAGTGAAGATATTTAGAGGTAAAAGTAATTAATACAAGGAAATGTTTTCTTTCTTTTATTCTGCTGTACTTAGACTGATCTTAGCTTCTATATATTACAAAGGAACAGGCTGTTTAAAATCTGTTATTTTTTGTCTACAGTGATGTAGACTTGTTCATACGAAAAGGGGCTGTCAATCAGTAAGAAAGATAATGCAGGGAAGGCAAAAAGATGATTATTTGCCTTGTGTATTATGACAGTCTTAGAACTAAAACTATATTTTTAAGCAGGAGATGTCCTCTGTAGCATTTCTTTCCCACTCAGTCTTTGATAACCTCCTTGGCTTCTTTTTTTAGAGTATCCCCACATATGTAGAAGCCAGCTCATCTGTATTTTGAGGATGAAGGGTCATTTTAAACACCACAACCCATCAACAGTAGGTTTACTGAAGTTAAAACATTCAGTCTCTAAGCTCTCTTCAAAGGCAATATAACCAGTCAGACCTTATCTCTCCTTCCTGTTTGATGATGCAGATTTAATCTAGAGATACTGCATATACTGATTTCTAAAACTAGAATTTCCCTTTCTACAGATCTATAGATCTGTGACTCTTACCTCTTACCTTTCTGTTCCCAGACTTGCTGCTACACTAATAACAGATGTCCTGCTGTTCAACTGGAGCCTTAGCATTGTGTATTTGAAGATAATCCCTAGACCACCAGCATCTTTTTGGCATCTGTGAACACAAAGGTTATAACAGTTGCCCCTTCAAATCTTTGGTTTTACAAGAATTCTGACAAAATATTTTCAAGCTGTGATTCTCTCTTGCTTTTTATTGGTATTGCTGATTCTAAAAAATACTGAAAGTTTTAAAACAATACATTCTCCACTATGCCAAGACCTGCAATTTGAAACTAAATTATGTACTTAGCTTTACACACTTGACTTCTTTGGATTATTTAACAGCTTACACTGCAGCACATGTTTAAGTGTTTGCAGGATCAAG
Organism: Coracias cyanogaster; assembly: GCA_033124195.1. Lineage (NCBI taxonomy): Eukaryota > Metazoa > Chordata > Aves > Coraciiformes > Coraciidae > Coracias > Coracias cyanogaster. Next base: position 12,506 of record JAVSBS010026360.1, on the reverse strand, counting down.
ATACTCATCTTCTCTGCACCATCAAATGTTTTGCTGTTGAAGAATAGTTAGATTCCCAAAGTAGTTGACTTTTGTGTATAAATGGAGAACATTCATGGCTTGCATCTGGGATATCTCATCTTGTTCGGGTGATCTACTCTCCTTAGTGTGTCTGTATGTATTCATGCACTTCAATATGTAGACATAGTAATGACCAGAATAAATTTGCTGGGGAAAAAAGCAGGCAAAGGAAGGAATTGCCAAATTCATTAAAACACATCCCTCCATTCAGTGGAAATTTTAAAACATTTTGGCTTTGGGCCAGCTCTATAAATCATCCACTACTTCCCTGTATTCTGTCTGCCTGGCAAAGCTCAGGCCAATTTTCAATATTCCAGACCATTGACTAGCATTAAGTGTATAAATATCCTCTTTTCTTTTTTTCTGCTCAGATTTCATCTCTGCTTTTCTGGACCTGCCTCCAATGCTGATCTGAAGCAGTTCATCATAACTGGTTTGTGTGTATATATATATGTGTGTACACAAACATATGAAAAATTTATGCATGTATGTCTGTGTATTTAAATACATGCACATGTGCCTTTCACATCTAAAGGATATGTAATGATCTTGGTGGACGTAAGAGGTTTATTGTTTTGTCCTGTGGTTTAAACTGTAAATCTGCCAAAAGCATATATGCCCAATTTTTACTGCATGATGCCATCCAATTTTGTGTTCAGTGTAAGTCACATTACAGACACCAAATTTTAATGTATAGGGGCCTTTTTGTGTTCATGACCTTTATCACCAGATACTATGAATTCTCTGCAAAGATCTTATAAGCCCTCTGTAAGAAAAGTGTAGTTTTCTCTTTGTATAGCCTTTGTGAATCACAAAAAGTTTATATTGATAGCTCTGGAAGTATTATCCAGAATTTCAGTCTTTGCTCTTACCGTTGAACAGAGGTGGCACCATGAAACCAGTTCAGTCGTCTTCTCCTTGTTACCAGCAGTCCTGCAGGGTGCCAGCTCTGGAAAAATTCCCAGATCCTTGGGTCTGAAGGTGATAATGCTCAGCTGAATGCCTCTGCAGAAGCCAAAGACTTAAAGACTTCTAAAATGGCTGCACTGAGCAAAGGAGAGAAGTCCTTCCGTACTCTTTCAGAGTTTGACCACTGTCAACTTCCTGTATTTCAATTTGTGCTGCTTACTTCTTGTCCTTTAAATGAGCACCATTGAAAAAAGTCTGGTTCTGTCTTCTTTTGCCTCCTTCCACTAATTATCTCTACACATCGAGATCTCCCTTGAGCCTTTTCTTCTCCAGACTGAACTATCACAACACTACCAGCCTCTCCTCATATGTCAGAGATGCACTAATCCCTTAATCATGTTCCTGTACTTTCACTGGACTCAATCCAGTATGTCCATGTCTCTGTTGCACAGGCTAGCCCAGAACTAGAGCCAGCACTCCAGATGTGTCTTACCAGTGCTAAGTAGCTGAGAAAGATCGCCTACCTCGTCCTGCTGGTGACATTAGGACACTTTTCCTAATGCAGCCCAGAGGCTGTTGGCTGCCTTAACTGCAAGGACATATTGCTGGTTCGTGGTCAACTTTTTGTCCACCAAGACCCTCCAGGTCTGTTCCGCAAAGCTGCTTTTCAGTCAGTTGGTTCCCACCCTGCCCCCCTTTCATGGGATTATTCCTCCCAGGGGCAGGACTTCTGCATTCCATTTGTTGCACATGACATTCCTGTTTGCTCATTTTTTCCAGCTCTTGAGGACCTTCTAAATGGCAGCACAAGCATCTGGTCCATCAAGAACCCTTCCCAATGTCAAAGTTGGTGACAGTGCACTCTGTCCCATCATCCAGGTTGTGAATGAAGAATTAAACAGTATTTGCCCTAGCATTGGCTCCTAGGACATACCACTAATCACTGGCCTCAACTGGACTTTGTGCCATTAATGGATCACAACCCAAGAGCCCAGCAGCCCGGACAGTTTTAAGTCCATGTTCCTGTGTGTTTACCTAGCTCATACATCATCGGTTTGTCCATAAGGAGGTAAAATGAGACAATGTTAAAAGCTTTGCTAAAGTTGAATTGTACAAAATCCACTGCTCTTCCTTTATCCACTGAACTAGTCATTTTGCTGTACAAGGTGATCAGGTTGGTCAGGCATGATTTCTCCTCCATAAACCCCTGCTGACTATGCCCAACAACCCTCTTGTCCTTACTGTGTTAGGAAATGGTTTCCAGGATGGTTGGCTTCATCATCTTCCCATGGTTCAAGAAGAGGCTGACCAGCCTGTAGTTTCTAAATCTTCCTTTTTGCACTTCTTGAAAACTTCTTGCTTTCTTCCTAACCCCAGGAACCTCCTCTGATGGCCGTGACATTTCAAAGGTGGTTGAGACACTGGCCAGCTCCCTCAGCACAAGTGGCAGCATCCCACCCAGTCCCAAATATTTATTTATGTCCAGTTTATTTAAACTGGGAAGGGATCTTCCTCTACCAAAGAAATTTCTTTTCAAATGATTTAACTGGCTTTATTAGATTTTGAAGATTCAGCATCTTTAGTACTTTCTACATTTATTTCTGGACTTCTCAGTAGCGTAAAACATCATCCGTTATTGCAAAGCAATTTTACTAATGTTCTATGAAAATCTTCAAGTTTCTGTAAATAATCTTGAAACACTTCAGTTGTACTGCCCACTGGAATAAAAACATTAAACCTGTTGATCCAGATGCCCTTTCTTTCAGCTCTAATTCCGCTCTGGAGCTGTTCTCTGTACAGCAAATATTAAGGCTGTTTTTCCAATCTGTGGAAATTTATCTAAATAATAATAAAATGTAGCTAACAAGATATTGTCAGTCTAATAAGGCATATTAGTGACTTCAAATAGTAACAAAAATTGCTATGTGTAAATACAAAAATCGAGCTCCCTGTATGAGACATTGTGTCTTGTTCCATGGCAACATTCACATCTTCCAATGAACACAAGAAATTGCTTATAATTTACTGTGACTGTAATGTAGTAGTTGTGTAAAGGAAAGTAATTAATTAATGTATAAATGAAAATTCATTCATTTTAACAATATTTATAAATTTAATTTTTTTAAAGCTTGCAGAATAGCAGTAACTGTCTGGCACATCTCCATGAATGAAAACAAGATACTGCAAGATACCTGCAAAGTGCCTGTTTTTCAATAAACTGATCATAAATCAGTAGATAGGTTTTATAGACCTTCACTAACATAAGCACAAAGAATATGCTGTTTTACCTTCTCATAAAGTTTTTGAAACTGTAATCCACAGGCTCTAGAGGAGTCAAGTGATTAATAGAAATCATCAGAGCTAATTAGAGAAACATTTCCCAGCTGCTTGGGAACGATGTGTTTTGTCAGCAGTGCAGTAGGGAGACATGCTCTCTGACCTTGGCTCTGCGTTAACCTTATGCTCTGTAGCACAACCTTTTGGTGCTATGGACATGATTGAAGATGTTCCACATTGTAACTCCACAGGACTGAGAGAACTGCGTGTGTGTGTGTTTGTGTTTGTGATTATTTCAGTGGTAGTTCCAGAGGTAGTTTTCAGTAAAAAGAGTTACATAGAAGTTTACTGAATAAACTAAAGCCATTTAAAAGACCCTAGATGAGATAGCTGTAAGCCACTGAGACTCATTTACACTAGAAAAGAAAAGCATCTGTTCATTTTTTTAAAAGCCCTGTGATTACGGGTTTCTCAAACACATATTCCAGAAAACCAAAACAAAACAATAGAAAACAAAAAGCTGGATGTGTGCCATTGCTCACAGCAGTACGGGAATGAAATGAAGCCTACGATTTTGTTATTTGTAGGGCAGAGTTTTCCTCCCATTAAAATGTTTGTCTCTTGTGTATATTCCTCTGTAAAAATGTAGAAAGTAGGAGAACCTTTCAGACAGAAAGATTAGTTTTCTTTAGAAGCAGTAGCAAACAAAATATCTCAAAGACAAATTCTGTCATGATTTCTCATTTACACAGAGTGCTTTAGTCCCGAATTGTACAAAAAATATAAGACCAAACATTTTGATTACAAAGTTTCCAACTGATGTCAATCATGTGTACAGAGCTGCAGCGGCATCCTGCCGTGAAATAGTTCTTCCTAAACACTATCTCCTGGAGGATCCTCAGGCTCTTTAAAGAGCTGCCACAAGTATGGAATAGTGTCAACTTGTTTCCCCCACACATTCTGGTATTTAGATTATTTCAGTATAAGCAATTATGGAGTAAAGTGTTACTATCATTAAAAGTCTGGAATATTTGAAAGAATCTTGAAGACTACAAATCCCATTAAATAAAAATCTTATGTGAAATAGGAAATGTAAGACAACGCATAATTTTTTTTTAATTTTTTCGACTCCTTTTAAAGACAGGGGTTTAATGTCACTCAGACAAGACCTCTTTTATTATATATATAGGAATAGCTCTAATTTTGTGTGACTTTCTAAACTCAATCTAAGTGAAAGCAATGACTGGGCGTGGAGAACACCCCATATAGTGATTTCTTTTTCCTGGAAAACAAAAATGTAATATGCTGCATTGCTAGAATTGGAATGGACTTTAATAAAAGTCTGAATACTTGGTAAATGTGAAAACCATTCCTTTCATATTATAGCATTCTTACACTTAGGTGTCAGTATTTAACTAGGTGAGGTTCTTATACTTAAAAAAAAAGTTCTATGACAACTTTTCACATATCTCAAAAGCTCTTTCTAAATAGGACTAAGTAGAAATGCAGTAAGCATGAAGAATGCTATAGGATTTGGAGCACAAGTAGCTTCTTCTGAAGGACGTAATTTAAAAAACAGCTTTAATGATGATCTTTACACAATAATGAGGGCTTTGGAACTGGCTTGTTTTCTTGCCCAAGTCAAATGCAGAATGTTGCTCCGGGGTACAGGTTTTCCTGATCATCTTTTCTTTCAGCCATGAGCTCAAACAGACCGAGTGGCAGTTTGCTTCCAGCACTGATGAAAAACAGTGTATTGAAGGATTCCAACACAGAGCTCAGCAAACTGGTGAACCTGCTTACTGAACAAAGTGATGTGATACTTCACAGTTTATCTTGCCATTCAGCTCTTATTACTCAAAAGAAAGCATATGTCCTAGTCACTGCCTTTCTTTATGACAACACTAGCAGCAACTGAATTCACTGGGGACAAAATTTTGTTCAGCTTCTGGTGCTCCTTGAAAAGGATTCTAGTAGTTTTGTAGTGATCTTTGCCTCTACCTTTTATGGAGCCGCTTATAAAAGTGTTCTCCTGTTGTGCCATTTACAGACATGATAGACTTAATTTTAATATCACAGCAAGTATAACCTTAGAAATATCAATGGGCAAGTTAAGTCCTTTGCTGTCTGAGTCTAAGAATATCTCTTACCTATAAGAAGAAGCGCAAGCACCCACATGCATAGATATAGGAAAAGGCAAACTTGTACATCTTCACATTTCTTATACATGCCAAAAAAATTGCTTTGGAGTGAAACTGGAAATAGCTGAAGGGCTCAGTGCTTCCTGGGACAAAACGCACAGCTAACTAACACAGATACCTTTCAGGAGAGATTGAGCCTTTAACTTGTTAATATGCCACGCTGAACAGTTTCGTTACTGAAGTTCTGGGATGCATTTAAGTTGGACTTTCAAGGAAAATCTAAAACATCGGTTAAAACCTCACAGTTAAGTGTGAAAAGTTTTAAATGCTTTGATGCTATAGAAAATGTTTGCAATTCTCCAGTTGCTGGATGAAGGAAAAAAAAGGATTTTAAAGGGTTCTTCTAGATGAAGAAATGTATGTCCTAAATTTACAGGCCTAATACACTTTTATGTCTAGTTTGAAATACCCTTATTTATGAAGGAATTATTTTAGATTGCATGACAAAGGTTTAAAAGGATTCAAGATTTGTAAACTGTTACTTTTTGTAATTGATTATTCTTGTAGTGTCTTGGTTGACCCATACTGTAAATGCATCGCTGACTTCCTCATTACCTAAAATACACTTCTGTCTATGCTAAAATTAACAATAATTTTTGTATTACTTCTAATGACAACAAGAATAATTTTTTTCCTTTTGAAAAGTACTAGTGCTAAAACACACTCTTATGAGTTTTTCACAAACATTATCAAAAGAAATTATGTCTCCAGCAAACCCTGTGCTCATGGTCCCTGGTTACTGTCTCTAAGTCATGATGATGGTCCCTCTGTAGTTATTGTCTCTAAATAATGTACCTATTAGATAGCACTTCTAGCTGATCTAAGAATGAAGCTCAAATCCTCCAATAAGCATTACTACATCTGAAGTGCTTTGCGTGAAGAAGCAACTACCATGTTTTGTGTTGTCTCTACTTAGCCAAAACTTCTCTCCCTGATTTTGAGTTGTGTGGTAATACAACATATCTTTATTGAAACCTGATTTGTACCTTTGTTTGTAGATAGCTACATACTTCTCTGTCTATGAAATCCTTTGGTTATATCCCTGGCTTCAGTTTTGGATATACATATTTTAATTCCACTCAGTCATCTTAAACATGTGTCTGTTGCTGTGTTCATTAGTAATGAATGCATATTCTCAGGTGCATTTCTGTTTGAAAAGAAGCTTCATTAATTGTTGCTGTATGTGATACATGAGGAGGTGTATAATATATAGTGAATCTTTTGTTAGAATGGTTATTGCCTTTTATATCCAGAAATGTATGGAAGGGGAAAAATCAGACTGCAGGACATCATTGTGCACTCCTTCATATCTGGCGGGGGCAGGACGGCAGTGAGCTCAGGATTTTAGTGGCCAAGAAGCCAGATGAAATATTTAGAAGCAATGACATAAAATTCCAGTGAGGTACAGATAACTATGCTGTGTTTGTTCGAAGGCGTCTCGAAACAGCAACATGGACAGGTCTGCAATTATGCTGTAATTAAGTCCCCAACTGTGCCTATTTTCACCTTCTTCCTTTTCCTACCAGGAGGTGTGTGAATGCATGGCACGAAAAAAAATCTAGTCCAAATTAGAGAAGGATGGCAAAACTTCCAACAAAAAGGCTTGTCCTGATGAAAAATACCTTATTTCCTGTGGAATTTCAGTGAAGCAATAATCTGTTCCTTTGCCTGGGAGGCTGATTCGGAGACCGGGTTTCCTAAGCCTGGGGTGCCTGACAGCTTCATCATGACTTCTGAAGCTGAGAATCTTGAACAATAAAACAGGGAAGTTGGAAGTACAGAAGAGTTTTAACTAAGTGTGGTGGGTTGACCACAGCTGGCATCCACTTGCTCACTCAGTTCTCCCCCAGTGGGATGGGGGAAAGAACCAGAAGAGGAGAAGTAACAAAACTCATGGGTTGTGATAAATATAGTTTAATAAACAAAGCGGAAAAAGAGAAAAAAACCCAAACCTGATGCAAAAAAAACAATCACTCACCACCAGCTGACTGGTGTCCAGACAGTCTCTGAGCAAAGGCTACTTTGGAAAAACTCCCCCCAGGTTTTACTGCTGAACGTGACATCATATGGACTCTCCGGGCAGTTAGAGTCATCTGTCTCAGCTGTCTCCCCTCCCACCCTACTGGTGTTTGGTGGGGTGGCTGGAGAGGCAGCCTTGACAGTATGCAAGCGCTGCTCATCAACAGCCAAGACATTGATTGGTATGTTAACAACTCTGGTTTGGTCACAAATCCAAAACACAGCATCATGTGGGCTGCTATGAAGAAAATCAACTCCACCCCAATGAGCTTCTGTACAATAAGATTTTCAATAAGTGTCTGGAAAAGTTAGGAAAGGGATCCTATATTTACAGCTTTTAGATTTAGCTGTTGCATGCTATTCACTAGTTTTCCCCTGTCTAAGAGTCCAACCCCCTTGTTTTTTGCATATTTGATGTTTGCCTGCATAACTTGGTAGTGTAGAATGGGAAGGAAAGCAGTGTGAGAGTCATTCCTGCAGAACAAGTCAACATGAGGCTTATGTATCATTAAAGGTACAGGTGGATGTTTTAACACAACTTAAATGAGGCAGTAGCTTTGTACTGACTTTCACACAGTGTGGACCATGGACCAGACTTAAATTTTTGAATCCCTAGCTAAAAACAAAGACCTAGCTGTTCACTGGAAGTTAAACATCTTTTGGGGGTGTTAACATCTTGCTTCTTTTTGTAAGTCTTAAAAATCTAGTACCATGTGGCTTTCAGAATTGGGATGTTAAGATTATTTAATTTTTATCTTCAAGCAGAATCAATCCCACTTGAAATCTTCTGAAAGCAGTGGTGGTTATCTAACTTGTAGTTAATGGTCCTGTAGGGTCAGTCCTTAAAGGTTCTTTAGTTTCCTGAATTTCAGGTTATTGCTCTCTTTTTACATATGTACCTTCTTTTTTTAGGTTTGTATCTTCTATTAGGAATGAATTAATGACTTTTTTTTAAAAAAGAATGTTTCTTTAAATAATGTTTTGTTCACAAATGTGTCACAATACAACCTGTAGGTGAAAAACTGTACCAGCCAGAGATACATTGCCAATTGCCCAGGTGAGCAGCCAATGACATGGTAAGAGCTGGTGGGTGGTGAATTTAGTTTGCATCTTCACACACAAGCTTGGCTTTTTGTCCTCTTTATAATTATATGTGTGAATGCATTATGCAAGCAATCAGGCTCAAGGGAACTCCTCTTATTTATTATCTGAATAAAGTACATTGACATTAAATAACTATCATGAAGAAGTAAGTCATTGTCTCCCACAGGGAAGCTCTTCTTTTATCTTGTCTTGGAGATTGATAATTTCAGAGCCCACAGACAGGTCTCATCTTCTTTTCCATGTTTTTTCATTTACATATGCTAATGGATATTCTGTCTGTAGATGGTACCAGTTTCCTAAAGCCATTGTTACAGAAAATTAAATTTCTTGGATTTGATTGATGACACAGTTAAAAATTTAACTTAATTAAAATGTGTAATTAGTAGCATGTGAGCTAACCTTGATGGAATGAGGAGTAGACTTAAACAAGTACTATCACAAAAATAAGCTAATATTATACATAGAATGACATTTATTATGATCCCTCAAATCCCTTACAGGATGAGCAGAACAGCTATTTTACCACTATAAACAGTATCAGAAAATGAAATTTTCTGAAGGAATTTTTTTTCTCAAGGAAAATAAAATTATTTCTTGATTCTCATAAGTGGAAACATAACTGTCTGCCTTAAGTTTTACAAAAGTATTTTAAACCTTCTAGGGTACTAGTCACAGATACCAATACAGTTCATGTTGTTGAATGAGGAGGAAAGAAATTTATCATGATGTAATTTCATGTCTATTTTCTGTGGAAATTCCTATGCATTAAGGTTTCACCTTCTCACATACACATCAGAAAGTAGGGCCTCACTTCTGCAAGGAGTTGCCTGTGTGTACAGCTGAATCTTCTACTGAAACCTGTATTGCACATACTTGAATTCCAGAGTCCCAAGGAAGTGTTGGCATGGAGAAGACATAGTGTTTTCATAGCCCCACAACTCTTCAATCTGTGATGATTTGCTGTCTACAGTTCTTATATTCAAAGCTCTGAAGTTGTCCACCTCTACATTTGAGCAGAACAAGGGGTCAATTCAGCAGAATTTCCATGTTGAATTTGCCCTGAGTGCCAACTCAGTGGCACGCCATGAACTTATTTTATTTATGTACAAAATCTGAGGTTGCATTTAGAAACAAGTTACCAAAAATCAAAAGACACAGGGAAGAAGAGAGAGTTCTCAGGAACAACTAGATAGCACTGTGCATGATGTCTGCAGTGTGGCTAGGAGGAAAAGGGGACAGATATTAACCTAATGCCTAGGGCTTCTGCCAATCTAACATCTACATGTAAATGGCGTAAACATATTTGAATTAATCATTCCTGAAATGGAGTCTCTGAGAAGACTTCATTATCAATAACATTATCAATTCTGAGTGTGTAAAGAAATACGAAAACATTTTTTTTGTACTTAAATACGAAGTGAAGATATTACTTCCCCTGGTGCCTCAACCAAATACATTTGAGTTCCTTTTGGCTATGACTTGCTAATTTGCAGTCTTTAGATCATGTAGGTTTTAGTGCTCACAGTGTGGGCTCCTTACTTTAGAACTGAGTTTCTAACAGGTCTAATTGCTGCAGGGAAAGTGTGGCTTAAATATTTCATTAGGTTGCCAAACTAGAGATAAAACTATTCCTTATTTGAGTTGCAAATTCAGCAGTCTTCCAAGGGATTACAGTCTTGGACTTTTTCTTCATTGCTGATTTATCCTAGGTCTTCAGGAGGAAAGTGACTTCTCAGATTTTAAGGCCACCTTCCACATCTTATTAAAGACAACATTTCTAACATTTTGCCAGTGTCTAGGTCTGTAAGTGTACTGTGTATCTTGCTAAAAAAAGGCTGTACTTTCATTTCCTGCAGGAAGAAACTAGAGATCAAAAAGTTAACCCTCACAAGCTGAGGTTTGAAGTCCTATCTCACAAATGATGTAGCAAAGCTGTTAAATGGGACATTTGGAAGGCGCAAATTCTAACAGTACTTCTGTAGAACCTGATTTTTCTCAGCAGCTTTTCTTGTGCAACCTGAGGCAATAAAAGTGCCAACACATCAATGCATGACAAATTTCTTTTTGTCTATATTGAAGTATGGACATACCCAAGAACATTTTCTGGTTGCTGGTTTTTTTTGCCTTGATGTAGCTGTTTAGATTTCAATAACAAAGTAGTGTTCACTCAGGCTTTCATCACTGCTGTGATTTCCTTCAGAGCAAACCCAGCAAAGCAATGAATATAAAATTGGCCCCATCTAGTCTGGATCTGATTTGAGAGTAAATGTTAGACTACAGTAACAGTTAAAGGAGGAAGGAAACTTGGACAGGGCCCACCAAATCACTGATATTCCCAGATGCTGTGTGTCAACAGGTAGTACGTGTATTAAGAGCTTAAGGCACTTTTTTTCTTGTTTATGCCTTTATCTTTCTTACTAACATACCAGCAATTGCAGGGGGAACACTAAGGGACACTAGGTTTTGAAATAGCTTTTCAGTAGTATTTTTGCATTGTTTTCTTTAAAAAAAATTTAAAAATGGGTGTCAAAAGCCCTAAGATTTGACAATGAAGGAGTACAAGTGACATTGTTCAAAGAGATTAAGCTAAAGCACTTGACAAAATGAGTTAAAGTTGTTCATCTGTACCCTCATGTACCCTGACAAAAAACACATTGCAGGTGAAAGTAGATAAGACATAATTTTACATCACCATACTAGTGTGTATATTCAGATGTTTATACTCTTTTACAGTCTGAATTCTGCCATAATCATACCAATTAGATAACCATCTTGATATACAACAAATAATTTCTCAGATACAAAAACACAGAATGGCCAAGAATTTCGTTGCACCAGAGCTAGGCCACATATTTGGAAGCTACGTTGAAAACTATGTGAAAACTATGACTCTTTTCACTGTTCAGCAGCCTTTTCCCCCTTCTGGTGTTGTCTGTACAATTAAAGTTGAGTGCCATCACTAAAAGAAGTCTAATACTTTTGCTGCATTGTAGTCATATGGTAAATTTTTATAGCTATAACTACTCCTGCTTTATTTGTTATCTCAGCAAGGCACGGCTGAGATAAAACAATATTGCACAGCAGGACAGGCTCTTTTCACAAAACATTTCACTGAGGCTTTTGAGCTATCTCCTACTAATCAGATTTGTCACCAAGCTGCCCACCCACCCAAATCAAGTGTGGTCAGTGGACTTGGCAGGTTACCCCATTCCAGATAGTTTAATGAATATCTATGCATTTAGTTTTGCTTAAGGAGAGCCAGAAGGTTGGTTTCATAGGATGGGATTATTGCCTCTGCATCCTGATGTTCTTGACCATGGGTTTAATTCCCACTTCTGCGATATGTGTTGGTAATTGTAATTCAAGTTACTACATTTGATCTTGCTGCTCCTGGCAATGGACTCCCATTGAGTCACCTATTCCAAAAATACGTGTAGAGGTTTCTTGTAAACTTAAACATTTCCTGATATAAAATAGCATATCTAACTCTAGAGCAACAGCTGGCATGCCGAGGATATATTCATTTGCATCCTTCTGCACTGCCTCAAGCAGATATTGTTATACATAAAAGAACTGGAAGATGACATTGAAAATATTATTTGTAGAGATAGTATTTGTTTCCACAGCTGTTTTCAGTCCTCTTTTCTTGTTCTTAATGTTTTGCAGTTTCCTTCTTACCCTTTTTTCTCTGGTGGTACCTGTGATGCAGTTTTGAAACTTCAATAAACAATATTCTTTGCAGAATCTTTCATGTAGAACTGTTTTTTTACAGCTGTCTGTCGTGGTTTAGGTTCAATCCACTAGACCTACAACAGACACTCTCTGTTAACCCCTCTTTCCCACCCCAAACAGAGGAAGAGGAAGAGGATAAGGGAGAGAGACTTATGGCCCCCTCCCCTCCCAAATGGGAGAGGAAGGGAATGAGAGAGAGGCTTC
>JAVSBS010026359.1:106632-117165 GCA_033124195.1 Coracias cyanogaster | reverse complement strand
AATCCCGAGAGGCACTCACACGGCCGGGGAGCCCCAGAGCCCGGGAGGCTCCGCGCCCGTCGATCCCCCGCCCCGGCCCGGGCGGGACCGGGAGGAGGAGGAGGAGGAGGAGGAGGGGGAGGAGGCACCGCCGGTCCCAGGTTGGAGCCCCTGATTTCTCTTTCGGGCGTGTCAGTGTGCCTGTGAGCATCTCACCCCGCGGAGGTGCCCGGGACGCCCCGTTCCGTCCCGGAGCCCGGCGGCGGGAGGCGGCCCCGGTGAGCGGCGGGATGGGGATGAGGACGGGGACGGGGAGCGCAGCCCGGGAGCTGCCGCAGACCCGGGGCTGGAGGGGGAGGTCCCGGACCCTTGGGCCAAAGCAGCGAGAGGCGGGAGGGGGTGCGGGACGCGGGGGTTTGGTGCCGCCGTGGTCCCCGCTTCGGACGGGCATGGGGTGCGGGGTGTCGGGGGGAAGGCTGGGATTCTTCCTCTCTTTGAATTTCTTGGGGTTTGTTTCCACTTTGGTCCCAGCCCGAGGGTTGCAAAGGTTTTTCTTGGCTTCTTGGCTTGTCTTGCTTCTTGGCTTCTTGGCTTCTGCCCCCCACCCCCCGCCCCAGCCCCCTCCCCTCCCCACTCTCTGAGTATTTTCTCAATGAAGCTCCCCGTTCTCCCCGTGGTGATGAATAAATGACATCACTGCCACTAGATGCCTTTGGGACCTTGTTTGTGTGACCGGCGACTCCCCCTCAATATCCTTTCTGATATTGATTGAGCTTGGAAAAAAAAAAAACAAAAATAAGAGGAGCTGGTGACAAGAAGAAGACAATGAGTCACAGCCTTTGTTGAGACCGAAATCACAAGAGATGCATTTTTCCAAATGACTCGAGCAATGTGCTGCCAGACGGGTGGCAGGGAGCAGGGGATGGGCCTTTCAGTTCATGAGGAGGGGCCGCCCTGTGGGTGCCGCTCCTGTTATCGATAAGCTGCAAGTTTCATGTCTGTTCTTCTTCCAAGGGAGAGGGCAAGAGCTCGTGAGGCACCGAGGAAATGGCTGTTGCAGACGCCGTGTTTCCACCCACCAACCTCACCTCTAGCAATCAGAGCAGCTGCATCGTGCACAACCACCACTTCTCTGCCAAAGTCACCTTCTCCCTCTTCTACACTGCCCTGCTGGTGTTTGGTGCCTGTGGGAACATCCTGGCCCTCTGCATCACCTTTCAGCGGCGGAAGAAGAAGCTCAACTCCACTGACCTCTACCTGGTGAATCTGGCGCTCTCTGATGCCCTCTTCACCCTGGCACTGCCAGGCAGGATTGCCTACTACATCCTGGAGTTTGACTGGCCCTTTGGAGACTGGTTCTGCCGGGTCACAGCCTTCATTTTCTACATGAATACCTATGTGGGCATCTACTTCATGACCTGTGTAAGCGTGGACCGCTACATTGCTGTGGTGCGCACCAGGCATCCCGGCAGGGTCCGGAAGATGAGCCGTGCCAGGGCTGTCTGTGTCCTCATTTGGTTCTTGGTGTTCCTACAGACGGTGCCACTGCTTCTGCGGCCCATGACGCGGAGGATGGGGGACAAGCTGACGTGCATGGAGTATTTCAACTTTGAGGAGATTCCCAAGCTGCCCTACCTGCTTCTGGGGGCCTGCACACTTGGCTTCTTCCTGCCTGTGGGCATCATCTTGGTGTGCTATGTGAGGATCAACCTCAAGCTCTGCCAGACGGCCAAGGAGAACCCACTGACGGTGAAAAACGGCCACCACCGCCGGGCCTTCACTGTCATCTTGGTGGTGCTGCTGGCCGTCTTGCTCTGCTTCAGTCCCTACCACCTCAACATTGTCCAGTTTATGGTCAGGAAGATCCTCTACCAGCCATCCTGCCGCGAGCAGCAAGCCTTCAAGATGTCCCTGCAAGTCACCGTGGCTTTCATGAACCTGAACTGCTGCATTGACCCCATCATCTACTTCTTTGCCTTCCGGGGCTACAAGCGGAGGCTGCTCCGTATGTTTAAAACCAGTGGCTCACTGGCCACCTCCTCCACTGCCAAGACCCCCTCTGAAAGCAACAGCAACAGCCAGCCACCTGGCTCTGTCTCTGTCTAGCATCACGACCTCCTCCCTTTCCCTCTAGCCTGCAGTTTATGGACCGTCCCTGATGGCAGTAGCTGGAGCTGGGCCACAGAGCAGGACCACCACCTTCAACAGGCTTCACCTCTCCCCTGCCTGGAGCTGGAGGCTCTTGCAAAGCCAGCCTGGTTGGGACAGAGCCTTGCCTGGCTCTGCACACTGGGCTCTGTGCTCAGCACTGCTGGACCTGCTGTACCGCAGCACGGAGGGGCCCGTTGTCATCCCAGATCCAGAAGGCAGCTTGTGCAACTGCTCCAGCTGGGAAATGCAGCTGGAGCTTCCCAGCACTGCACCGTGCCGCCCTCCTACCCTTGTCCCCCATCCCCTGTGGGGTCAGTGGCTTCTGGTGACCACTATGGCTGTCCCTGCCTCTCTGCCTCCTTCCAGGAGCACCACGGCACTGTCTCCACAGGCCTCGGTGCAGCCGGCATGGAGCACTCAGACTCAGGGCACTTCAGGAGGAGGCTGGGATGTGCAGAAAGTCACCTACAGCTCCTTCCCTGCATGGACAAATGGCAGCTCCCCTGCCCCGCGCCCCGCTCTTGCACCTGGGAGCTCCATAGGGTGAGGAGCAAGTGTGGGCTGTGAGGGAGGTGCCGGAAAAGCCCTTCTTCGAGGGCAAGGGGCACGGGTGTGAATTTGCAGAGCTCCTGGAGTGCTGCTGCCTGCGTCTGCCGCTCAGGTGGCGGCTTCTTCCCCAGCGCTGTGCCTGTCCCAGGACCAGTGCCATGAACCAGGACTGGCTTGGAGCTCCTGCAAACCTGCCCTGGGGCTGGGGAGACCTTCCCATCCCTCCTTAACTTGAAGGGACTGGAGGAAGGGGGACAAGGGAATCAAGACTGAGGGTGGCCTTACGTGATCTTGACTGACCTTTGCTTGAGCCCTGGCACCCTGATGAGTCTGAGAGCCTTGCGAAGGGCAGGTTACATGTGACTATTGCCAGAGTGAGAGGAGGAGCCCTGAGACATCAGGTTCCCGTTGAAGTTTGAGCCTGTGCGAGGAGGAGAAAGTCAACAGGAGCTGGGATCTCAGCACTTTTCCTGAAGTTGCTGGACTATGATAAAAAAAACCACATGTGGGATTTCACAGTTTTTGGGATGGCTGGTCTTGTATTTGAGGTTGGAAGGGACACAGACACGAACAGAGACATGAAGAGGGAAAAAGGGCAACTTTATTTTGTCAAAAAGTAAAGCTGAAGAAGTTTCATGAATGGACACTTCTGATTAATATAAATCATTCTTTAAGGTAATAATCTTTCTCTATGGCTAGGAAGTTTATAATAGACGCGTGCCGCCCGTTACTGTTTTAAATGCGCATGAATGAGACTTTGGCTGATGATGTACTTGCGGTACAGGCAACAGCAGCATCCTGAAGGCCGACTATGAGTGATGCCTAAAACAACTCAGGTGGGAAAGGGACTCCAGTAGGTCCTTTCAGGAGGCTATGTGAGCCCTCCTCAAAGCAGGTCTAACCTCAGTGCTGGCCTGTGTCCTACAAAGGATGTTACAATGGACAAGGAATTGCTGCTATCTGGTAATATATGGATATAAATGGTTTGAACACCCAGAAGGAGCCTGGCTAGGCTGGTGGTTGCCGTACTGTTGTGCTGCCCTATTAACTTGTCAAAGAACTGTTGGCTGGAAGGGGCCTCTCTGCGTCACCTCATCTACTCAAAGCAGGACCATGGCTGGCATGATGTCAGGCTGGCCACGGCTTCATCTAGCTGAGGCTTGGAAACCCCAGGTAAGGAGGCTCCCCCTGCTGATGTGAGGGTTCCTGTGCTGTGTCAGTCTTCGGATGAAAATGTTTTCTCCACTGTTCCAGTCCCATGCACAGCTGGTGGCTGTTGCCCCTAACATCATCTACTTGTGCTAAGAGGAGCTTGGCTCTGTCATCTTTGCAACTCAGATTGCTGCATGACTATGGCAGGGGCTGCCAGGAGAACAGTGGTCTCAGTGAGCTGCCACATGAACATGGGGTCTGCAGTGGCGGCCAACCCTCCTTCACAGGACCAAGGCACAGAGATGTCTCACCAGGCTGGAGCCTACAGCTGAGGACAGGCAAATCCGTGCCAAAGCCTTCTCAGGCAAATACGGAGTTATAAGCACAGCCTCGTTTGCTTCTTACTGGGCTCTATTTTTCTCCAAAGTATTTTATTAACAGATGTATCCCCACATTTCACCCTCTTGCCACCACTAAGAGCCTTTGGAGAAGGAAACAGGTCTTCAGTTGTGTGTGGTGCTGCGAAAGGACAGCTGCAGGAGGCGTCTGACCTCTCCTCTGGACTGACACCAGGCTGGGACCCTTTGCTTTTGAAAATACCAACCTGGGGACAGCAGGGAACTAAGTCGAGCTGAGGGGAAACCCAAGGAAGGATGGAGGGGGAAGGGACTTGGGCAGGAGAACTGCCCAGGGAACGCTCTGCCACCCGAACCACCGGCTGCTTGGAAATGGAGCATTTCGCTAAACCCGAGGAGAAGCCACACCGAGCATTTTGTCTAGAGGCACGATAACACTTTTGCTACACTTCATTCACCCCCTGATCCCAGCTCCTCGGGCAGGGGGAGCAGCAGCAGCCGAGCGGCATGGCTTTGCCCCCTGGGCAAGCCTGCAGAGAACCACCGCTGCTCCTTTCGCTCCCGGCTCCTCTCGGCCGCCCCACTCCCTGCTCTGCCTCCGGCACCCCCGCCGGGCACAACGCCTCCGGAGCCCCCCACGGCTGCTGCCACGGGCCGGGGGACACCGGCGGCGGAGGGACACCGGCGCCGGCCCGCCGCGGCCTGCGCGCCAGGGGAGATGGCGGCGGGCGGCTGAGGGCAGGGAGGAGGCAAGGCCGGGCGGCTCTGCGCGGAGAGACGGGCAGCGCCGGTTCCCGCCGAAAGAGGGAGCTGAAATCTTTACTCGGAGTTAAAAGTACGCCCACGAATATGAAAATAAAAACGAAGGTGCAGCTGGTGCTCCCTGCGGACGTCTAGTGCCACGTGGGAGCGTGGTGCCTTCGGTAGGGCGGGTGGCTGTGAAGGGCATGGCCAGCACCTGCCAGGACGGTGGGATCCTTGGCGGCTGTCCGTCCTGGGCTCGATACAAGGAAGAAATTTTTCACAGCGAGGGCGGTGAGACACTGGCGCAGGCTGCCCAGAGAGGTGGTCGCTGCCCCACCCCGGGGAACATTCCAGGTGAGGCTGGATGGGGCTCTGAGCGGCCTGCTCCGGCTGGGCTAGATCTGCCTTTTGCGGTCCCTTCCAACCCAAAACGTTCTACGACTCCTGATTTCTTGCTTTGCCCGAGACTGCAGCCCATTGCCAGGCTGTCTTCTAAGAAGGGAAGACTGTATTTTTATCTAAGGACAGTGGGTACGCTTTGTGTGGTCGCACTACACTACCATACCTGCTGACAGTCGATAGTCGTACAGATTGTGTACGTACATGGTGCAAACGGGGATTTTCTCAGCAAGCTCACGCTGTGACCTGCGTAGCTCAAACCCCCTTGTGAGCCTAACCCCTCTAACACCGTGTATTTCAGACCAAACTTCTGCCAAAGGGCATCTAGCTCATGCAGTGGAACAGGGTGCAGAAAGTAGCTGGGACCTCTGCAGACAACCTGCCTGCCTGCCAAGCCATATCCCGATTGCAAATACGCACATGGAGCTCAAACAGCGCTGCCTTTTTCCCTTAGTGGTGATTCCCAAATCTGTGCTTTCATCCAAAAGCATAAATTTCCAGGGTAGCGCCGGGGGACAACAGCTCCTGGTTGCAGTTACACGTTGCCTGTCTAAGCTCCGTGTGCTGTGCAACACGGCTCTTCAGTCCATGCTTTACATTGTCCAGAATTGAAGCTATTGCATCTTGTGATATCCATCTCTGTAAGCCAGGAAAATATTGTCATGTAAAAATGCACATATGTACTTAAAATAAAAGCTTCTCACGGCCGAGTCACAAGGGCTGGTGTGATTGTTCATGTCAGGTGATGTGGGAAACTTTTCTTCTCAGAGGTGCATGTGTGCCTCTCCCGCCTTGCAAGGAAAGCAAATGCTCAGCAGCAGTGAGGGGCAAGCAAGAGCTCTCAATCCGCCTCTGGGGACTGGAACACCTCTCTTACGAGGAAAGGCTGAGAAACCTGGGGCTGCTTAAATTGGAGAAGAGAAGGCTGAGAGGAAATCTTTGAATTCTTTCAAAACGGGCTGAAGTGCAATGACATCCTGCCTCCCTTCTCTCAGCAGGTCTTTTCTTTCTGTCCTCTGCAGCCTATCTTCTACTCTGCTCCTTTTCTCTAGACTCTCTGGTTTTGTTCAGTTCCATCTCCCTCATCTTCCTCAAGTCCTCTCTTTTGCTAATCTTCAATGGTCCCTACTTATCTCTGGCCAAAAGCCCAAATCTTCCTTTTGGTGCAGGCATGATCCTGGAATTTTTCACCTTTTTTTCAAGTATGTGTACTCCTGCTTTCTCCAGTGCTACCATCCAGGTTTAGAAACAGACCCTGCCTCAATAATGGGATCATAGCAGCAAGTCAAACCCTGCAGGATGCTGATCAAAGCTTAGGACAACACATGATGTGTCATTCAAAAAACCCCTTATTTTACCCACTGGAAAATACTAAAAAATACAAACAGAACAATGACTTTATTAAAAATTGTCATGTGCCAAAAGCTGCACAAATTTGATGTCATTTCTGGAGGAAGATTTGTATGCCTGAAGGACTTCTTTCAGTTTTATCAATCAATTAAAGAAGAAAAAGAAAGGTTTAGAAACAGGCGCCTGCAAACGTGTGAGCCCGGCAAACTTCTTGTTTCCTCTTAAAACTCTACATTGGAAAAAATCAAATGGCAAGAGCTGAGTTACCCCTTTGTTAGAGACTCTCACCAGTCATGCTCGTTCCTCAGGATATCATAATGTTCCTCTGCTCCCATCATCTGCTTCTTGTCTTGCATTTGGACCGGAAACTATTGGTTTCTAAGGGATGCCATGGTCAAAGCATCCCTTTATACAGGGAAACAGGAGGAATGCAATCCTACCAAAAATTAAACTAAGCCCAGCATGTTTTAAGCAAGCACATATATTTTAAAAATGCATATGTATGCGTATATATAAACGCATAGTGTTTGTGTGTTCATGTGACTCCCTTAATAAAACAGTATTTATACTCATTTATATAAAATAATATAAATATATAAAAATATAAAACATTTATATAAAATACTATGGCTACCCAGTCAACGAAAACTACCCCTCTTTAGGTTTTTCTTGTGAAAGAACCCACGCAAGAAATTAATTGTGCTTCTGTACCAAACCCCTCTATCAGTTCGAGTGAATGCTGTGCTTTTATTTATCCTCAAGCAGGTGGCAGCTCTGCTACAACACGAGAGTTGCAGTTCTGAGTGTTTTCAAATTTGGGTCCCTTCGCAACTGCACATATACTGCAAATACACACGTGTTTGAGAGACGGGAGTCTTCAAATACAGACTTTTAATTTTCTTCAACAAACTCTTAGCTCGTTAAATTCATCAGTACATAAATATTCTCACTCACTCTCTGTACATATACATATACACATATATATGCATATACGTATACATATATACACACACACGCAAACAGGAGAGCCAAAAATGCTGCCCTTTGCCCAATACCTCGCAATATGTTTTGTTTGCCTGTTCTTCTGTTTCAGACAAAAATAACGAGAGATTTTCTTCACCAGATGCTCACAAAGGCACCGGCAAGCACTAGACAGCACAGGTCAGTACCTGAACCAACCGCAACAGCCCCTGTGCTCCAGCCTTTAACACTTGTTTTGGGAGAGGACAATGGTTTTTGTAGGTACAGAACCCAGTCACTCTGCATCTAACTAGTGATAGGATGAGAGGAAATGGGCTAAGGTTGCGCCAGGGGAGGTTTAGACCAGACATTAGGAAAAAATGTCTTTACAGAAAGAGTGGACCAGGCTGCCCAGGGAAGTGGTGGAGTCACCATCCCTGGATGCGTTCAAAAAAGGTGTAGATGTGGCACTTCGGGACACGGTCTAGTGGGTTGATGGTTGGACTTGATGATCTTAGAGGTCTTTTCCAAACTTAAGGATTCTATGATCTTAGGAAAAAGTTAAGGCTCGAGAACCTGGTGGCTTATCAGGCACATTTCCACAAATACAAACCTCACTGTGGGTGTATTTCAAAGTAGCACATAACCATGTAGGAAAGTCCCCAATAAATTACTCCAATGTTGTCTCAAAAGACAGTCAGTTGTCTCAAAATTCCCAGTCTAGTAAGGAAATTGTAAAGGCAGCAACTACTTTTATTTCTAAATACCAAAGCTTGGGTTTCCTCAAACCAGTGTGAATTTCCTAGAGACTTAACGTCCTCTCTGTAGAAAAGTATTCTGCATTCTCACTGCCTAAGAAGTAACATTTGTGTCACAAAATAGAAACTGTGTGATGAGATACTCAAAACCGTACTGGACAAACATTGCGAGGCTGTGAAGAACACGCTCCCTGCGTTCCCAGAAATGGTCCATGAAAGCGGAAAATGAGTTGTTTTCCAGCTCTAAAGAGTGAATCTTACATCTGTGGCTCCTGCACGAAACAGGAACTGTGCTCAACAGCACCCGAGAACCCTCCTTTTACCACTTCTTTTTATTTTTTTTTGAAATCGCAACCCTTCGAAGCATTTTGAGCACAAACTGTTCTCACAGAGGTCAAGGGGGGTTTTCAACTGACATCACCAAGACCTGAATTTTACCCCTTATGTTTGACCAGCTTTGTGAAATACCCAGCAAAAATGGGGTTTTCCACATAACTGTGACATTTAGATACCCCTTGTACAGATAATAGTAAGAAAGGATTTAGACTTGGGGAATATCCACTTGTATATCTCAGATGCCACTCAACGTATTTTAAAATTCCAAGGAATAAATGCTCTCTGTGCTTGTCTGAAAGGGCACCGGTCATATTTAATTTACCCTGGGGTTGTTGGACCTTTATTTTCTACAGATGAAATTCGACAGTAATTCACTAGTCTTTATTGCTACTTTTGATAAAATCTTTGTGAAGGAAGAATCTGTATGTTTCAAAAATAAAACCTCTACTTGTTTCAAAACATTTAACTCTTTCGCATACACAAATTATTGTAGGGCTTTTTTCCTTAGATTAGCGCTTGGCTTTGTAAGACAGCAGGTTTCCAGAGATCTCTGGGTACAGAACTGTCCCCAGCCTACACACACAGAAAGCCACTCAGCTTCACACAAACAAAACCTTGCAGTTAAAAAGCAGACCCTGCCTCAATAATGGGATCATAGCAGCAAGTCAAACCCTGCAGGATACTGATCAAAGCTCAGGACAACACATGATGTGTCATTCAAAAAACCCCTTATTTTACCCACTGGAAAATACTAAAAAATACAAACAGAACAATGACTTTATTAAAAATTGTCATGTGCCAAAAGCTGCACAAATTTGATGTCATTTCTGGAGGAAGATTTGTATGCCTGAAGGACTTATTTCAGTTTTATCAATCAATTAAAGAAGAAAAAGAAAGGTATTTCTATCTCCCTAAACCTCGTCCTGTAATTTCCTGGTGTATTTTCCAGGCCAAGGGAGACTGCGCAGATCTGTACTTTGGTAGACATGCGTTCAGTTGGATTTCCTAAACATCCTTCTCTCTCCTGCACTCATTTATCTCCTCTCCTTTGCATCTGCTATTGCTTTTGTTACGCTTCTGATGACCTGTATCTTATTCTAAAGGTATGTATGTATTAAATATGCCTGTGTGTATATAAATAGACACATATACACACGATACACAAACAGAAGTACATACAGAAACATACATTAAATGCTTGAGATACATGTGTAGATTGGTTTTACAGAGGTGCAGTTTGGAATCTTGTATTACTTCAGCTTGGTTTTATGGAGATCTTCACCTCTCTCTACCCCACCTCCTGAAACTCTTAAGGTGCTCATGCTGAGCGCTTCTGAGAGTCAAGCCAAGCAAGCTTCTTTACCAACCTGAACTTCAAACCCAATATTGTGCTACCCTGGCATTACCATCCTGTTGGCTCCTGTGTTAGCCTGAATCACCCTTAAGGTTCACTGTGATCAGCAGTAAGTTGCTTCAGACGGCGAGGATTCAGCAAATGCAGGGTCATCCACATCTTTGACAGTAGAAAATTAGAGCTAGATATAGAAAAGTTCATTTTTAATCATCTTATTTTAAGATAGTATGTAGCCAGCTCAAGAAATGAAACCAGCACATAGGGCACTGAGCACACATCCATCGTTACACGACTCTGAGTTAGACATGGAAGTCATTCAAACCTTTTCAGTTCTGATCTTACTGTATCATTCCAATCACCTTTATTGCTCCCAGTGAGTATCTTCATGACCTGCATCTGAACAGCAATTCACTCAGTTGGCAAAAGTTTAAATTTACAGTGGTCA
>JAVSBS010026359.1:59626-96907 GCA_033124195.1 Coracias cyanogaster | reverse complement strand
GTGAACCGCTGCGAAATGTCATCAGTTTCGACCGATTTGTTACTCCACCGATTTGCGCTGCTGCGCCTGCCCCTGATCAGGCCACGGTGGCCAATGACGTTGCTGGCGTGGTAGCAGCCCAGACCAGTCTTGACGCCGCTCATGCGTCGCTGGCCGCTGCCAGGAAACGTGCGGTCAGCACCGAGAAGCAGGCCATGAAGGCCGGGGACAAGTTGACTGAGGCACGCAAGGCCTTCGAGGCAGCCAAGCAGAACTCTCGCATGACGAAGTCCGACCACGACGCCGCCCAGTCAGCGTACGAGAGCGCCAGGAAGGCTGCCGACGAGGCCGACGGGCACGAGCCAGAGCACCACCAGCGTGGTCAGGCCGAAGAACAGCAGGCGGTATTCGGCGAGCCCGGCCAGCGCCTCGGGCAGCAGCACCGTCACCAGCGCGCCGAACAGCGGCCCGAGCACGGTGCCGGCGCCGCCGACCACCACCGCCAGGACGAACAGGATCGACTGCGTGAACGGGAACGAACTCGGCGCGATGAACAGCATCAGGGGCGGCAGCACCGCCCCGGTGCCGCTGCCGGTGCCAGCGCCAGCACCGCCCTCCCCGTCAGCTGATGCGCCCGGGCCGGGGGGGAGAGTACCGGGGTAGGGGGGTCAGCACCTCCTGGGGTCGGGGTGGTGGTGGGGGGGGCATCCCGCTCCCGTCCCCGATCCGGTTGAGGTTTTCCCGGGGTGCCCGGGCGCGGGGAGGGTCCCCGTTAAGCCCTTAATCCGCTCCAACCGCTAAGCACCTTAGCGGGCTGCTCCCGCTGCCTCCCCCCCCACCCCAGGACAGAGCCCCCATGGGGGGAGCGGGGCAGAGCAGTGGGGCCGCCGGCGAGGGGTCCCCGGCCGGGGCTGCCCCTCCGCATCCCGCTGGGCCAGGCTGCAGGAAGGGTGCTGGGGGAGCACCCGTGTAGTGGTTGCCATTGTGGGGGACCCTGTGGGGTGGCCGAGGTCCCTGGGGAGGGCAGGGCAGCCCTCCCCGTGCGCTGTCACCCCCGGCGCTGCCAGGCTGTGCCCGCGGATCCCCTGACATTGCCTTTCTTCCCCCCGCAGTGACCCCACCGGACGGTTGCACGCCATGGTGGACTACTACGAAGCGTTGGGAGTGAGCCGCAATGCCACCGCCGAGGACATCAAGAAGGCGTAAGTGCGTGGCAGGCCCCGGCCACCCCCTCTGCCCCTGGCACCGGCGAGGTGGAGGCTCCCTGCGGGGCCAGTGGGGACAGGGCTGAGCTCCAGAGGTGACAATCCAGCCTTTGTTCCCTTTGTACGGAGGCCAGAGCGGGGCCGGGCTTCGCTGGTGCACAAAAGCATCTTTTGGTGGGGTTTGGTCCCTTTGTCGCCGCTTTCAGCCCCAGGCTGGGGGTAGAGGCAGGAGGTGGGTCCTGCGGGGGTTTGGAGGTGTTCCCCTGTCTCTGGAGGTGGGGGTACAGGGATGGCAGAGGGCTGGGGTGCGGGGGCTCTGCTGGCATCAGGGTTAGGGGGCTGGAGCTTGCGGGGACAGGAGCAGCATGTCCCCTGGCAGGGATCTGGGCCCTGTTGGCACATCCTGTGCTGTGCCCCTGGAGAGCATCACTGGGGAGAGGCATCACCTGGGGGAAAGTTACGGACTGACAGCTTGCCTAGGGGGTCGGAGGCAAGGGACAGAAGTCCCTGCTGGGCTGCTTCCTAAGAGTGGGTGAGAGAAGCTGGGCTGCCTGGGTTAACCCCAGCTAGCTGCTGGTGGGAGGAAAGGGCTGCTTGTGCTTACCTGCCAGCGCCCCCTCATTCTTTCATGCCCATAGTGGGGCCCAGAAAGGCTCTGCGGCAAACTTGTGAGCATCGTCCAGATCCCCTGCAGAAGGCAGCTGGGGCAGGCGCAGGCTGTGCTGCTGGGGTCCTGCGCAAATACTCACTGAGGAAGCGAACCAGCCCAGGAAGCTGCCGCTTGCTGCCTGAGGCTGTAGGGCACTGGGTGAAGTGGTCTCCGGGTGCCCCTGACCGCAGGGTTGGAGGCATTGCGCTCAGAGGGGGTCCCTGGCGCAGGAGCCCCCGCCAACCGAGGGCTGCTGTGTGCCCATCGCTGCCCCTCTGTGCAGGTACAGGAAGGCCGCGCTGAAGTGGCACCCGGATAAAAACCCGGACAACAAGGAGTACGCCGAGCAGAGGTTCAAGGAGATCGCTGAGGCATACGAAGTGCTGTCGGACAGTAAGAGGCCACTGTGCTGTCTCGCGTGTCCCCCCTGCCCTTGGGGCTGCTCACCCTGAGGTGTCCTGCTGCTAGGCTCCCCCAGGTGGCATCCCTGGATGTCCCCAGGAGGCAGCGGGTCCCTCCAGCTTTACTGCCCAGCTGGTGGGGCTCGGTTACCTCCCCACACATCTGCTGAAACAGCTCGTGGGAGAAATACTGGAGCGTTGGCTTCTGGGGTGAGGTCTCCCCAGGAGGGCTGAGGCTTGTGCACCCTTGCCTGATGCCCCAGCTTGGGTTTGGGAGCGGTGCCAGTGCGGCAGGTGCTCATGCTGCTCCTCGACTCTTGCACCCAACTGTTCTGCACTGCCCTCGGCCGTGGAAAGCGTCGGTGCTTTTGTCCGTGCCAGCTTCCCCACAGCCCCCTTTCTTCTCCTTCTAGAGCAGAAGCGTGATATCTATGACCGTTATGGCAAGGACGGACTTATGGGGGCAGGTGAGTGGGTGCGCAGGGCCATGAGGGGTTAGTGCAGCTCTGGATACAGCCCCATCTGAAGACCTGCTGTGGGTCTGTGCCCTTCAGGGGTTTCCTGCCCAGGGCTCCACTTAACTCTGAGCCTTTTCCCTCCAGCAGGACCAGGGGGCTCCAGGGCTGATGCTGGGGCCCCTGAATTCACCTTCACCTTCCGCAGTGCTCACGATGTCTTCCGGGAGTTCTTTGGCGGGCGAGACCCCTTCGCTGACTTCTTTGGTGTGTGCAGGGCAGGGGTCAGGGGGGCGCGGGCCAGCTGTGGGGCACATCCCTGGCCTCAGGACAGCCGCTGGGCATGGGGACAAAGCGCACGGCTGGCCCATGGCGATGCCCTCCTCCTAGCTTGCCGAGCTGTGGGGGTGGTGCTGACGGAGGGGCCCTGCCTTCCAGATGAGATGCTGCCCTTCTCTGAGCTGCGAGGATCTGGCCCTCGACACCACGGGGGAGGCCACTTCTTTTCCCCCTTCCCAGGCTCCTCAGGTAGGAGACGCTGCCAGATTCTACCTGGCAGGGGGGTCCTGGGCTACCGTGTTCCCCTCCGCAGGGTCCATCCCCTGCCTTCCTCCTGCCTCCCACCCTGGCACTGACTTTGTGTCTCCCTTCTCCAGATTTCTTCGCCTCATCCTTCAGCTCCGGCGCCGATGCAGGGCTGGGCTTCCGCTCCGTCTCCACCTCCACCACCTTTGTTAACGGCAAGCGCATCACGACCAAGCGGTAAGGGCAGTGCCAGCCCACCTCATCCCTGCAGACCCCCCCTCGTCAGCAGGTCTCAGGCCCTGCAGCTTGCCGCTGCAATGCTCTGCCTGCCCGGCCCTTGACCATCCATCCGTCTGTCTGCAGAATTATCGAGAACGGGCGGGAGCGAGTGGAAGTGGAGGAGGACGGGGAGCTGAAGTCGATCCACATCGATGGTGAGAAGTGGCACCACTTGTTGGGGTCTGGCAGTGCCACCTCCCAGTGCCCTTTCCCTTTGGGGACCCCTCTCCTCCTTTGGGGTGCTGCATCCAGGCTTGGTTTTGGGCTGAGCCCCGGTGGACTCTGCTTTGAGGTTCTGCCCTGCGGGATTGGTGGGGTGGGCAGGAGTTTTGCTGGGGCTCTGTGCTAACTCTGGGGAGCTGGAGCAGACGTGACCCCTGTCCCTGTCCCCACAGGCGTCCCCGACGACATGGCGCTGGGGCTGGAGCTGAGCCGGCGGGAGCAGCAAGTCTTCCCCAGCCCACGACCCCCCTCGCCCCCACCCCCTGCCCCGCAGCGGCCCCCGAGCTCCTCGCCCGTCTGCCTCTACACGGACAGCGAGGATGAGGACGAGGACTTGCAGCTGGCCATGGCCTACAGCCTCTCCGAGATGGAGGCTGCGGGGCACCACCGAGCAGGTGGGCACGGCCCCGGCGCCTCGCCGGCACCGGGGGGCAGCCCTGGCACCCCGTCCTCTGCCCGCAGAGCCCGCGATCCCCGGGGGGGCCTGGAGCAGGAGCCGGCGGGAGCTGGCAGCCCCGCTGCAGCGGGGCACGAACCTGCCCCCAAAGCGAAGCACTGGCACTGCCCCCTGCTCTGAGCGTGGGGCTCGGGTTGTGCCCCCCCACCTCTGTGGGGCAGGGAGAGGAAAGGGGGTGTGGGGGCTCGCTGCCTGGGGCTCGGTTCCTGCCTCCCCCAGCAAGGGAGGGGGTCTCTCCTGCCCTGCCTCCTTGCTGCTGCTCAGTGGGTGGGTGGGTGGTGGCACCCTGGGGTGGGGGGAGCTGCCAGAGTTGGGGGTCGGGACTGGAAGAGAGCCCTTTGGTGGGGTCCTGGGAGGAGGGGCAGCCCCCTGCCCCGGCTCCTGGCATCGCGGGGTGCCTGCAGGCAGGAGCTGGCGCTGCTGCTCCTCTCTCCCTCCCTGCAGAGGGGCGGGGGCTCCAGCCAGTAACCCCCTGGCTGCTGCCTGCCCCTGCCTGGGCTGGGGAGTACTGGGGTGGGCTGGGGGGTATTGGGGTGGGCTGGGGAGTATTGGGGTCGGCTGGGGAGTACTGGTTTGGTCTCTCCCTCCTTGCAAGGAGGGGTGCACACATGGGCTCTGCTTGGTGCCTTGTATCTGTCTCTTCGCCTCTGGATGCTGTCGCTCCTGCCTGTATCCTCTTCTCCTCCTCCTCTGTCACCCCCTTTCCCTATGCCTTGCACACCCTGCAGGGCACTGCCACCTTCCTTGGCACTGTCCCCCATCCCTGACGCCTTGGCCTGGGGGCACTGTCCCTCCCTGCTTCCCGCAGCAGCAGTGACCCTCAGTGATGCTCACAGGCGTGCCCACCCTCACCGTGGCCCCTGGTCCTGCCTTGGCTCTCCTCCTCCTCCTTCTGGAAAAAAGCTCTACCTGTCTCCCATATACATACCTGCTATGGCATATGTCGTAAAAGAACTTCTTACCCAAAGTTTGACTATTAAAAATGTTATGAACAGCTATGAACTAACATTTAAGTAACTGTCACACCTGCACATATTTTAATTAATTTCAAAAGAAAGTAAAGAAAATGCTTTCTAAAGTCCTCTTGAAAGTGATGCATGTGGTTAAGATATTTTGATAATGTTATCTCATGTGTATGGTTAATGCCAACTTGCCATCTGCTTGCACAAACAGGAAGCACCTCCTGATATCTGTCCTATTCACCTTTTCTTAACATAACAACCGCAGTGAAAGAAGAAAAAAAAAGAAAAGGAAATTGCTTTGCATTTCATCTTTTAAAGAAACATTTTTAAAGTTTGCTACTCTGCATAGGAGCCATTACTTGGTACAGACATAAATATTGTCTTAGTTCCTTCATATAAAGCTTTATTTTAAAAAATGTACTGAAAGCAAGAAACACTTATTTGCTTTTCAGACATGAATTTTTCTAGAAATTGACTCCAAAGTACACATACTGATGATATAAACAAAGAAAAAGCATAGCTATGAATGACGCAATGATACCTGCTGCCTTGAATGCTGTGAAAGAAAGATCAATGGCAATGGTGAAATTTCCAGTAGCCTCATTCAAATATCTAGCCTGCCTCTCTTCGTAAGGACAAAACTCTTCTGCTTTTGTGGTTGGGTTTTTTTGTTCTTCTTCTTCTTTTTTTTTTTTTTTTTTCCACTTTAATAACTTCCTGCTTTTGAAAGGGGATAGAGCTGTAACATTATTAGTGTCCTGAGCATCATTAATGATGGAAAAATTTTTCACCAAGGAAAGCAATTTCTAATGATATTCCAGTTTCCTCTGGAAATTTATCCAACAGACAAGTCTCTTTACCCGAGAGGCTCTGTCTACAACTCTTAGTTGCTGCATCCTGAACTTTGATGCCTGCATTGCCCCTGAGGAGCTCATGTGTCACAGAAGTTCAGAAATCCACATGTGGTCTCTTCTGAAGCCTGATCAGCTATTTCCTTTGAAATCTAGGAGGAACACCTTAATCTGGCCTCTGAAGTTGCCTGAGAGACAACAGAAGGGATTTCAGCACAAGCACAATGCCTTCACCATAGCAGAAGCCAGAAATGCCAAGAGGTGGGCACATCTGCTCCTTGGAGAGGAGGTGGGAGCGGCTGCTTCTGCTACTGCATTCAAGGGAGGTGCAGAGAGTTGTGAACACTTCCTTGTGTACTCATGCATGCCCAAGCACTCGGCCTTGTAGACAACTGCTTGTCACACACAAAAGGAAGGGGTGCCGTATTTGACTCAGGCACGTGACTGGCTGCCAGGAAGTGAAGAGTTGTGTAGGTATTCCCAAAAACTGGTGGTTGGCTCAGACCACTGAAAGAGTCAGACTACTCTGCATTTAACCTGTAACAGTGGTGGTAAATACCTATTCTGTACCAAACTGTACACCACAGTAACATTCATGTTTCATTATGGCTGTGATGAAGTTATTCAGCCAGAAAGTGATGGATCGCTATGCCAAGAAGAAAGAAGGGTATTTCATATCAAGCAGAAGTTGAAAGATGGCATTTTTGAGAACTGAAGTGTCCTGGTTTGACATGACCAGGACACGATGTTATTCATTAATCCAACATTAAGGAAGCATCGAGCAGGACTCTTGGACTTTGTCTGCAATAAACTGGGATTCGGATTTTCTCTAGAAAGTCTAGAGACAGGTCATCACCTTTTCAAAGCACTTCGTTTTCCAAACTTCTTGACTTCCCTTGCTTGTGTCGGCTGTTCTTCATCCAAACTGGGCTCTTGCTGGCACTGTGACATCACAGATATGGTCATAGCTACATCAGTTGAAAACACACATCGATGTCATACTATTGGCAGTGGGGCTTGTTACTTTTTCCCACAGAAATTGAAAAGTAGGTTCCCATTATTAAAAATTAATCTTTAAATGTGAGTGCCTTGTGAGAGATGAAGCTGAATTTTAAAGGTATTACAGGATTTGGAGCTGTTCTTACGTTTGGCGTTCAACACTCATTGAATGCAACAATTGGGGTGGGGGTCCAGTGCACCACGTACTGAAGGCAGGTCCACCAGCACGAACATAAAGTTTGTACTTGAGGAAATAATGTTAGTTCTGGTTTAGACATTTTACACAAAAGTGAGACAGTTCTAACCTTTAGTTCATGGCTCTTTGGATGTTGTCTGGTGACAGGGGACTGTTTATTGAAGCGTATGATTAGACAGATAATCCTTCATTTGCCTCCTGTGCACAAACCTTTTCAGAGTAGTAAGGAATAAGTAGAGGCTGAAACAAAAGTGAGAAATTGGAGTTCCAAAACTATTTGATTTGACAAGCTGAGATAACAATCACTGGGTACAAAGAAAACTCAAAACCAAATTTTCCAACATCTTAGCATAAACACATGTGAGTGTATAAAGGGCTATATGATGACGTAGGGAAAAAGAACATATTAGCATCCTATTTTGAGATGCAAAGATTCAGGTTCTGTCTTAGGTTGCAGATAGGTGGGGCTTCCATTTGTTGACTTCCCAAAGCCACCATACAAGGTCTCATACTTGCAACACTGTTTGGCAAACCTTTTGTATCTACTGTGCCCCTTAAGGTAGGGCATTAAGGAATAGTCATTGAAACTGTCCTGCAGTTGTTAATGTGCTAATGTCAGAGCTGTGCGCTAATCAGAAAACTTGCATACTAAGATGGACCGCTTACTATCTGAACTACACGTTTCTTGCTTACTACATGCTATGGAAGGTGACACTAGGAAGAAGAAGTGCCCCATCAAGACTCAGTGCAGACTGGAAGGACAACAGAAGGAACCCTGGCATCCAATAGCCATCCACCCCCAAAACTGGATGTCGTATTTGCCCCGTGTTCAAAGCTAGAAATGAAGGGATGGGTGTAGCTAAAATGAAGCTAACCTTCTGTAAACAGGAACTGATCAGACAACAGAGAATTAAATACTCTGGAAATGCTTGGGGAGATTTGTATGCCAGGAGTTAAACTGTCAGAGGAAGAGAATATGGAACAATCCTGCAGGGGAATAAACACACTCAATTTCTCAAAAAATTATTTGCTTTGAAATAAAACAGTATTTTGCTCTAGGCAGTTATCCAACCACTGTATCAACCATTGCGTCTCTAGGGGAATCGATTAAAAATAAACCGAATTCAAAGACTATAGCTCAAAAGGCCAGTCAGACAGAAAGGGAATTTTGTAATTCCAGTGCAAGAAAAAAATGATAGTTCAATGTGTGAGCAGGATGCTGTTGAGGAGCAGGAGTCAGAGACAGCCTTGTGACTGCAACAACCGGCTGTGAAGGAGACACATTCAGCTCATTCTAGTAGTACTGCTGGCGTCTGTCAGCTTGTGGGATTGCAACGTTCCATGAAGAGGACAGAAAAGCAAAATGTAGAGTCATAAACTATTCGTTTCCTGGATCAGCGCCCTGGAAGTTAAACATTTTTAATGTTGCACCTAGAATCCATGAAAAAAGTTATTCAGAAAAAGAAAGCAGACATATGTAAATAGCAACTGCTGCAAATACGTTACTCGGATGAAACAGTAAAAAACCAAAGAGTTCACACGTGCCAACATCAGCAGTACATGCAGCTTTTATCTCAACAACCTCTAAGAGAAAAGTTCCCCTTTCTAAATAAAACCAGGCTTACTCTCAACACAAATAAATTATTAAGCAGGGAATAATCAAGATCTGAAAATGCTAGAAGAGTGCCAAAAAGCAAAGGATGAGTTAAAGACTTGCTGAGGTCTGAGAGAGAAGATGCTGTTTTCTCTACAAAAATGGAAGCTGTCTGTGATTTCAAAAAAGGTTTGGAGGGTGTCCACACACGTACATCAGCATGCAGAGGAAGGGAAGAATGAAGGAATACTGAATCTAAGTTTAGCCACAATGATTATTGTTGCAGCATACATGCTACATTCATGGGCAGAAATAAACCCATAAATCATTTATTAGTTAACAGAATTCTTTAGTAATATGTTGTCAAATCTTTTACACACACCCCAGGAAGTCTCAGCTCAAATCACTTCTTTATCCTATTGGTACCCTACATATAGTTGTCTTTGAAGTTTATGGCAAGGTTGCTAAAGGCAGTTTCTATTTGATTATGCCACAAAATCCCAAAATAGCCTTAGGTAACACAGACTAGTTGGAATGGAAACCTATTTAGAAAAGAAGACTTTGCACTAACACTTGGCTGAAAATCTCATCCATTTATTCAGGTAAAGCAGTCTGGTAGATTTCTTCCAGAGAATGATACATTGATTTGTTGAGGAGTATGAACAAGCTGCTTCCTTCCAAAGTTCTGGCTGTGAGAACAAGACTTTAATATGGACCCAGCAATGTATAAAGGTTGTAGAAGGTCTACAGGGTTCAGAATGTCTGTTTGAAGGACTTCTTGGTACTCAAACTTGTGAAGCTATTCAAGAAGAATTGTCAAAGTGGTATCTCTCAGTGCCAGTGGGAGAGCTAAAGAATATGCTCAGGTCTGTTCTTACACTTGTTTGAGAAAGCAGGAAGGGACTGTCTGGGAGTACATTCACTGACGGATATTTTCTACCATTGCGAATGAGGGTAGCATTCCTGAGGAGGAATTCTTATGCCAGGAATGTCTTCACTCCCTTAATCTATTTTTTTCCAAGGTCAGGAGTTTACTGCTTAGAAATAACCAGGAGGTAAATCAGCATTCTAGCCTCACAGCCCTTAGTTGACAGAAGGTGAAACTTGCACATTTCTCAGGATATGAGCCTCCTCATAACAATAAAGACACTCACTCCGTGCGCCTACCCACAAAGCATCTCTCCAGTGTCCCAGGAGAAAGGCATCTAATGAATGAACAATTAGAGGAAGTCATATTGTTACAGAAGAAGTCTGGTCTTTGCAAGCAGTAGAATCTCATACAGAGATGTGATATGAATCACAGGAGAGTCTGGCCTCACTGAGAAGTAATATCAGCTGGAATAGAAGAGGAAAAAAAGAGGAGGGAAAAGACAAAATAACTTTGAAGTGAAGGGTAGGGCAGAAAAGAGATAGTGAAATGAAGATTTTTGTATATGGCTGTAGGCTTATCACACAGTCTGGAGCAAGCTCTTTTCTGAGCAAAGAAATTTAAGAGCAACCAAGAAGCAGGCAACACGGTGTCTTTAACATGCTCAGCATGAAGGAAGGAATAAATGCTCTGTGGATAGAGAAAGCATTTTTTCAAGACGAAGGGACTGAGGTTCATACACTGCCACTCCCAAATAAGCACAGGGATGAGCACTCAAAGGAGTGCTCAAAGGCATTTAGTTGCCACCAGAAGGCACTGACCACCTTTTCTGCAACCTTCTACCACCTTCCACATATCTGTCTTTAGTGTTGTCAATAATACCTGCATTCTGTTTTGGTCCCTGCTATACAAAAAAGATGTGGACAGGCTGGAAAGGGTCCAGAGAAGGGCCACAAGGATGATCAGGGGACTGGAAGACCTGCCATATGAAGAAAGACTGAGAAAGCTGGGTTTGTTCTGCCTTGAGAAGAGAAGCCTTAGGGAGACCTTACAACCATGTACCAGTACATAAAGGGTGGCTACCAAGAAGGTGGAGACTCCCTTTTTACAAGGAGTCACCTGGAAAAAACAAGGGGTAATGGGCAAAAGTTACTCCTGGGGAGATTGTGGATAGACTCCAGAAGAACATTTTCCACCATGAGAACAATTAGACATTGGAATAATCTCCCAAGATTCAGCCTGACAGGATGCTGGGCCATCTCATTTAAACTATATATATTTTTACCTTGAAAAGTTGAACTAGATGATCCTTGAGGTCCCTTCCAACCTGATATTCTATGATTCTATGAATACCTAGGCACAGACTCCTCCCTTATCTATTTGCACTTTGGTTATCTGCCAGCCTCCCTCCAAGTTTCTCAATAGGAAGTGAAAGTCAAGTTGACTCCCTGCTACCACACTGGTACACAGATGCAGCAGTCGCTTCCCTTTTTCCACCACAGCTTTCATTTGGGTTACAGAAAGATAAACTTCAGAAAAATGCTGGGAAATGAAAGAGATCAAGAAATACAAAAGTCAGGAGAGGAAGTCCAAAATGTTTGTTGATATTACAGTATCGAAAGGATAAAACAGCGCCCAAAGACCTCAACTACATCTTGTCTGAACAAGAGAGAGGCAAGAGGCATCCATCCCTAAAATCCTATGAGCTTCATGACGCAACAGCAAATGATTACTGGTGGTGAGACATGATGGGAGAAAACTTCACCTAAAGCAAAGAAAGATTTTTAACATGAGTTAACACAAAGTGTGGGAAACAATGGAGATGAAGGGGAAGAGATGATGAAAATGTGGGAGGAAAATGGCATAGTGGGGAATGAAAATATGAAAGTGATACGAAGGGGAAAAGGAGATCAGATAATGGGAAAAGAAAAATAGGATAAATTATTTATCACAGAATCATAGAATGTTAGGGGTTGGAAGGGACCTCTGGAGGTCATCAAGTTTAACCCCCCCTGCCAAGCAGGACCATATTTAAACTAGAAAAGAGGATAGACAAAAGAGTGGGAAAGAAAAGAACTAAGAAATGGAAGTTTTGAAACCAGTAACAAAATAGCAAGCTGGTATTTTTTGAGGGAATAAATATATATGGCACACTTTTTATTCTACTGTCTCAAAACGTACATGGAGGTGATTCAGTAATTCTCCATATGGGAGAACTTGGGACAAGTTCATAATTTCTCAAGATTACCATGGAAGAAAAAAAGAACAGAAAATTTTCAATATGCACACTACCATCTGTTTAAGGGCTGTATCCACAGCAACCAGAAATCAAGACAAAAATCAGTCACTATGTAACCACATTCCCCTGAGAAACTAACAACATAGATAATTTTTTCAGTTTCTAACAACATATCCGGACACAGTGCCACTGAACATTTGAGGGCTGAAATGAGGGACATCAAGTAAAGCAGTTGGCAGTTTACATTCAAGTTCCACCACATACTCAACCTACTCCTCGAAGTTACGGGTGTGAAAGCCCAGCAATCACAGGCACAGCTCTGTGCTTCAGGCATCTCCAGACCAGAACATTTCAGCTAGAGTAAGACTGGGAAAGGTAAAGATCAAAGAGCTACCAGCAAAGAAATTCTAGGGGGGTTGTTTTTTGTCAGGTTGTTTGTTTTTCTTTAATAGCATCCAAAGTGAATTCTGCTTTGGATGAAAGAGCTTAGTGAACAGCAGGAAAAAAATAAATTATTTACATCCCAGTATCTTAAAGGTACAGTAAAAACAACTTATGAGAAATGTTTTTTCCCCAGTTTCTTTCCCTGACCGTTTATTTATTTATTTATAAACTTCAGCTCTTCTCATTTGCTTACTTAACTTGTCAGGCTCCCATTCTTCAGAATTTCTTGTAAAGACCTGAAGAATAAGCTTACTACAAAAAGAGTCTACTTTAGAAAGGGGCCTCCTTATGGCCAGAACAGTTTGTCACATTGTGTGGACAATGGATCACCATTAAAATCACCTATCACATTCTTGTGTTCCTCTTCCACAATGCTACCCATATACACATATTGCATTGTCTCTTTTCTCAGACAGATGAACTGAAGAGTAAAGGAATAGGAGGAACAGGCAGAGCACCTTCTCAAGGGGCAGAGAAGTTAAAAGTTCACTTCCCTTGCCAAACAAAACGGAAAGCAAGAGAGAAAATGTTCATTTATCTCCCCTATAGCACGTTATCTTCAGAGAGAATATTAAGACTCCAGAAATCTGCACAACTTTCTCCTAGGATATAACTCAAAGCCATATTTTATGACTGATATATATTTCAGAGCTTTTCTTATTTTCAGTTCCACCAAAAAGACTCCCTATGAAACTGGTCTGCATTCTTTATCAGCTTCACTCCCACAGGTTACAGTATTATCTAAATTCCATCTGTAATGTGATCTGTTCAACTCCACTGTCTTCCAATTAACACTTTTCCAGGCCTCTAAAGGCCAAACAATTGCCCAAGTATAGCAATCTAGAAAATGTTTTTAATTTTTTTCAATATTATTTTGAGACTGAAAGTAGCCTGCTTTTCATTTTACCACTACATCTCAACATTTGTGAATGATGTTTTCTGTGATTTAGTTGATGGCCAGTAAATTCTGTCAGCGAGTCAAGAAAAAAAGGCTTGTCAAAAGCTTTCATGGAACATCTTTTCTGAAAAGCCTCTGTGAAACATTCATACATGGATTCCATTGCCTTCTCATCACTGTTTTCACGGACTAGCACTATCAGTTAACTAAATACTGCACTCAAGCTAAAGGCCAAATATAAAGGTAACTTGAAAGTGTTTTGGCAGCTTGTAAAGGGAAGCCTCTTAACAATGTTCCAACAATGTTCATTTATTTTACTTAAACCCTCCACTGTTTTAAAGAACTCTGTTTGGAGTCAAACATGAAAAGACATTTTTCCACTTTCATTGTTCACAGCCTAAGGAAAGGAGAAGATGAGAAAAAAGTTATCAACTCTTCTTTTATCATTTATCATTCTGAACTTATTTACCACTTTTTGCAATTAAAGATACATTATAAAAATTGCCCTTCCTAACTGGAAATGGCTTCTTCCTCGTGTCTGAAGAAACTTGGCTGTACTCTTCCCAGCAGCCTGTAGCCCAACAGACACTTTCGATTCACTTTCTATTACAACAGCAATGTTCATGAATTGAGTAATTTCTAGTTCAGTTCTTATATTAAAACTGATTCATGTTCTAATAGGAACAGAGGAAAGTAGATTAGGATCTTTCCACTTGAGGAACAATTTCATCAGATTGAAATGTTAAGAAATCAAGGAACTGGAAACAAAGATTCATACTCCAGTTGTTGGCCAAAGCTTTATGCCATCACACCTCTAATTCTGGCAAGATATTAATGGTAACATCACTATACCTACTTGCACTACCCTACCTCCAACACAACGAGAACTTGTGTATCAGTAGAGAGCTGTGTTTCAGGCACAGAAAACTCAGTAAGACTTCAAATTTCTAGGCTGTAATTAAATTAAGAGCAGTTTAAGTTCCCACAGAGCAATGCAAGGCCTATGTTGTCTGCTAGGTTTGATAGAGGAGTAACACATACATCTAAGATACAGAAAAAGTGAATTGAGACACCATCTGCCTTCTTTTGCTGCCCAACAACCTAAAGTATGTGAATACCTACATTTGTTGGACTAAAACAGAGAAAATAAAAAGGCTCTGCTATTCAATAAGGAAATAAAACAACAGCACTAAATGCAGCAAACGAAGTCCCTGTGGTTTGCCCTGCAAGAAAGTTAGATAATTTAATTTCTGCACTTTCGTAAAAGAAACAAACCTTATTCAAAGTATATCTGCAAACAAAGGAGTTACGTAAACAATTTTCAACCTCTCTGAAAAGGATACAAACAATACAAATACATAGAAGGCTCAAGAGCATTTTGTCTTCTGAACTTTCCACAATAGCTCTTGCTTAAAGATCACCGGGAGGCGACCACTTAGCCCTTCAGCTTCGTTGTTGGTGAAAGAATGTCAGAACTACTGACATCCCTACATGACAGTCTGACATTCTGTTTACACCTTGTGAAACAGTTTTAATACATAAAGGTATATAAACCACTTAAATGGCTATTAGCAGTACAACAGTGTATGGAAGACTGATGGAGAAGAATAAAGAAATACATTATTTTCAAGAAACAGGAAACACAAAAGATATGAGCCAAAAATATTTTTTTCTCATAAGTTAATATAAACCTTACAGAACATCTATCAATACCTGCTGCTGCCTTTGCCGCCTCATTTGAGCAACCTGAGACATCATGATTTGGCGATCCAGTAACTCCATTCTCTGCTGCCTCTGGATGTCAACTGTTGCTCCCATTCCCACTCGAACTTCATTTGTTGGTTCCGCAGATGAGAAGATTGGTTCAAGAGTCCAAGAAAATACCTTTGCTACCCAGTTGGGTACACAAAGAATTCGATGAACTTTTAATATACTGTTATTGTAGCAAATCCCAGAAACCTAAAACCAAAAATGGAATGTTAAAAAAAAAAACTAAACAAAAAAAAATTAAGCACTCCAAATTTACTTTCTATTTAGCTGCAGATAGCAGTTGGTCTTTCTGCTCTTTAAAGCACTTTTTATTGTATTCACCCAGAGTTCTCAGTCAAGAATCAGAGAAAGAACAGGGGATTTCTTTACCTCCAACTTCCCCACAACTACAGACTATTGCTTTTTTAAATCTGTGTACTGCATTGCCAGTGACTCAGAAAGCTGCTTGGGGTTTTTTGTTTGTTTTGAATTTGAGACCAAACCAAGCAACTCTTTCTTAAACAGGTCAAAATTAAAAAAAAAAAAAAAAAAGAAAAAAAAAAAAGAAGTATTTCTATTAACTGGTCAGGGTATGCATGCAGACCTGAGAAGATTAAGGCTGCTGTTGAGGAAGCTGAAGCACTGTAAATACTCCTTAATAAAACAACCCCTTTAGGCTTCTGCCCCATCACCCAAGTCTCTCCTTCTAGTAAAAAGAAAAGCAAAACCAGCTGATTTGAAGTTAAATCTAAGAGTATAGACAGACTTGTTCCAAAAGGATCCCATCTACCTTGTAGAAGAAAAAACCCCAACTTCATTAAAAACTGTAATACAGAAAAAGCCAGGTTTTGTGATGTCCTTCTTCTACCTAGAAGAAAAATACTCATTCCCTGCATTCACACTTGTGCTTGATTTCATTTCAAATTCAGGAGCAGCAACAGAAATCCATGCGCCCCATAAATGACCTACAGTCAACACTCAGTCATCATTTTAAATCCCATTACAAAGCCCAAAGTGGTGCAGCAGAAAGGCCAAAAGTTCTCTCACAAACTCTGAGTCTGTGTTCTGCTTTATGCCACGTTTCAGAACTCGTGACCATTTATTGTCTGTTATGCCACAAGAATTACACTATGACAACTGAGTGAAAAGAACAGGAAGATAGATGAACCTCCAAAATCTGTAAACATAGAATCATAGAATGGTTTGGGTTGGAAGGGACCTCAAAGATCATCTAGTTTCAAGCCCCCTGCCATGGCAGAGAGAAACTCCACATCTGGGCTATTTATTTGGGGATATTTACTTTATCTCACAGATATTTGCATAAACATACCAAAGACACTGCCACATATACAAAGAGAGACACTATAGGTGAACCCAACATTCTTTGTGATGTGGATATTTTTCAGATTATTTACAAGGTTATTACTAATTATCCAGTGACATAATGAGACTTTTAGCAAAAATACATTCTGCTTTGGGAAGCATTGATTTTCATTTTATTCTATTTTCATTTTATGACTAGTGTCAGGGTTGCATGTAAGAACGAACATAGGCGACCATTCTAAAATAAGAAAGAACAGTTTTAAATGACCCTTAACCCCTTTAATCTTTTTGTGCTATCACAAAGGAGATAAATGGGATGGGATAAGAGGAAGGCCATAATCTCTGGCATCACAGTGAAGGTTGCCTTTAACAGAATTTTCAGTATTCAAAGAAGGGTCCTGATTGGACTACAGAAATGACAGAGTGCTGGAACAGAAGCTTCTTCACGACCTCAGAAATTCTTCCCTCAGCTCTAGTGAAACTGTTCCAGATGACTGTTAGCCCATGACCAAAACTTGTGCATATCAACTGGAAACTAAGATCTATAATTGCCAAAAAGTGGAGGAAAATTCCTATCACTTCTGCAATTCATCTGCTTTTGGTATGTTGTACTTAAGATATCAGCCTAGCAAGAAGGTCCCTCAGAAGCTAACCACCTGGTCCCAAGGGATTTATCTACTGATCTGTGCTCACATACAGTCTTTTGCTAAGGTTTAATATTTTCAAGGCACCCTAAATCTTGACTGGGTTCAGAAAGTCACAAGAACAAAAACAAAGCAAGTTGTGATAGGAAAACCTGTATCTCCCTGAATGTATGACAAATCTTGGCACATGTCTGAACACATTAACCACAAACAGAATCATTCTCGTATCAACTCAAGATAGAAAATACAGCAAAGAGATAGCAGCAGCATGTCTTTAGTGGCAATACTTTGGGACTTGTTTGTCTCAGAAGGGGAAGTGTCCTGCAGCACCAACAGGTAGCTGCATCAGTAAAAGGATTCTCATATTTTTCTGAGTAGAAATGTCTAGTCATAGAATCGTAAAATCACTTAGGTTGGAAAGACCCTACAGAAACTAAAGTCCAACTACAAACCTAACACTGCCAAGTCACCCCTAACCATGTCCCAGTGTGCCATGTCTATACGTCTCCAGGAATGGTGATTCAACCTCTTCCCTGGACAGCCTGTTCCAATGCTTTTGGTGAATAAATTTTACCTAATATCCATTCTAAACCTCCCTTGGCACAACTTGAGGCCATTTCCTCTTGTCCTATTTGGGAAAAGAGACCAACACCCACCCTGCTACAACCTCTTTTCAGGTAGTTGTAGAGAGCAAGTAATTTCAGAGCATTTCATCAGAAGCAAAGGCTTTATAAGGCTAAAAGTTTAGGGACACTGCTAAAATGGAGAATGGCACTTAGCACTACGTGTGAGACTCATACACGTGGCTATTACCTGCCCTCCTAGCTTTACTGAGCCCATTGGAGTAACATGCCTGGTCTAAAGCCAATGCATCAGTTGCAATGGGCTGTCTTCTCTCTCCTTGTTGTTCCTCAACAGTAGACTAGTGTCTTGGCCCCTCTTTGTCCTGATTTAGTCTGAAACTCACTGCATAATCTAAATGTGTGGACTTCTATGCTCACAGAGCAGGAAGTTGAAAACACTGACAATATAAAGTTCACAGCAAAATCTAAAATAAAAAGCACGTGGTGAAAGAACAAGACAAAACTGTGTGGGACTAGCAACTACATATAGTTGTCAGGAAACCTCTAGAGAAGGGGAGATTTAGATTAGATGTAAGCAAGAAATTTTTCACTGTGAAGGTGGTGAGACACTGGAACAGGTTGCCCAGGGAGGTTGTGGATGCTCCATCACTGGATGTGTTCAAGACTAGGTTGGATGGGGCCTTAAGCAACCTGCTGTAGTGGGAGATGTCACTACCCATGACAGGGGAGTTGTAACAAGATCATCTTTAAGGTTCCTTCCAAGCCAAACCGTTCCATGAAACTTACTGTGAAGCAGTAATTGTTCAGAGCAATCGTGTGAGACTGCAATTCTTGACAAGGATAAACAGATGGAAGAAGAACAGACTCAGTGGTGAAGAGCACCAAGTGAACACTGACAGTCTACCTCCATATCTGTTAGGATTTCAGTGCCACTGCCCTTCTTCTGTATTGATTTACTACTCCATCTATTAATTAGATGGAAGTATAAGAAATTTTAAATGCTATGCTCAGTTTTAACAAATTTTCAAGAAGTTTCATCTCGTAAGGAAGAGGTACCTATTTGCATGTTTCCAATAAACCTAGAATGGAGACATTTGTAGTTAAGTCTCATGATTCAGTCTGGTTTAGTGTCATACACTCATCTTAATGTCATGTATTTCCAAAGAACTTCCTCTTTAGGGGGTTCATAGGCAGAACTCGATATATATAATTTTTTAAAAAGCAAGCTTTGACAAAGTATGAAGTAACTTTTTACACCATTTTTGTTACAGACATGTAGTGAACGTCTAGTGTTTAAGAAAGTAAACCAACTTTGTTTATTCAATGAAGATAAGATGATCTCATTATATCTCAAATTCAGTACTGTACATCAGATTAAAGGGCTACTTCCCCCAAACAGAGAAGCCTCCAGAGTATTTTAAGCTCTAAAGAGTCACCACAGAAAGCTGCTGCAGTTAAGTTCACATTGTGAGAATGAGGAATTTTTGGCTGGCAACATAAAACGCATCTTAGTTGTTCTCTGTTAGTCACACCATCGTAATCTACAACCCCGTCAACCATGTTGTATGAGGCACAATGCTACGCAGAGGAAATGGAGTAAGATGGGAATTGTCAGGCATGTGGCAGAAAAAAGTGTGCTTACATGTTTTCAGTTTGTTAAGATCACGGCTTATTACTGGTCCTTCACATGAAGTTTCCTAACCCATTCCCACCTCTGCATAAAGCCCAGCTTTCCCTTCTCTTGTGTCCCTCCAAAGTTGTACACTTTTTAAAAGAAGGAATTAGTTGTAGTTTCTCTTTTACATTAGGTGAACCAAACATGGAAACTCTCCAATATTTTACATGACAAAGGCACATATGCTTCACCACTGAGATGTTTAAAATCACTGTACATGTTTAACACTAAAAAAGGAAGAAAAAGATTATTTTGCCTAATGGTTAGAACTTGACAGAAAATACTCCATTATTTTGTTCTGAATAATTTAAATATGTTCATCATACATATTTGAGACTTCGCTATCTTTAGATATCAAAAAATTGAAAGCAAACAGCAGTATTCTTAAGGTGAAGCGACATTTTGAAACCTATTTTATCTGCTTTATCCTTAGTATATTCTGAATTCTGTACAACTAGAATCAAAACAAGGGTTAAAGTTTGTGTTGAGATTCTCTATTTACCTTGATTAGAAACACATTTATCAAACTAAGAGAGATCGTGTGAAAACCGCTCAACAAATAAAACCGCTACACATGTGTTTTCCACTTGTAGCTATCATCTGTAATGTAATTGTAATACAACAGACTATTTTGTTTGTGTTTTCTTTGTTGAAATAGGTACTAAGAGCATAAACAGCCTTTTGAAAGAGTTAGCTTGACAGAAAAATAAGATTATAGTAACAATAAACTAATGATCTTCAATTTTCTTCCCAGTTGACTAGGCTCATAAATTTCCCAGATACCTTGAATTTTTAAATTCAGAGTCCATCAATGCTATCTTCAGTGGTCGGGTCCAATCACTACAACATCTCACTCATTCTTCATGTATGTGCAAGCATGACTGCACTGACATTTCAGCACAGTAAATCTATCCTTAACTTGCATTTGTGACCCAAGGATAGTTTCCTCAAGAACCTGTCTCTGCTAGAGTTCTGTAGGTGATCGTCATCATATCGATAACCAAGCCTCTTTACATAAAAGATGTTGATTGGATTTATCTGCCCCAACGCAGACATATGTAATTTAAAAGCCTACTTATGAGCTGGTTGTTTAAAGTTGGTTTCATAGTCAACAGAGGGAAACAGGCACTGTTAAGATGTGACTCATCCTATGGCAGGTGTCTCCAAAGCACACACACAGCTAAATTACTCTCATGGATTCCCTCTCTAAACAACGGTAACATTGCAGTCATTATGGTGTACACGTACAGGCTAGAAAACCTTGTTAGAAACAATCTATCTCTTACTGAACCAGCTGGCACAGCTCACCAAGTAGACCAGATTTTGGGCATGCAAACTCTTCCTCAGATCTGAAAAGGAAACTGAAGACTGAGAGGTGAAATACTTAGAAGTGAAAACAAAAATCCATTTTTCTACAGGATCTCAGAAGCCCTGGATAGAAAGTATCTCGTGATACATTACTACCTTCTCCCCTCCCTCCCCACTACTTGGTCCTTCCTCCAGAGTCAGAAATATCTGCATCTCCCTCCTGCCCAAACGATTACAACCTCACTTCCACACTATCATCCCCTGTATGCCAGATGAATCAACTATTTTTCTTCTCAGATGCTTTAACCAGATGAGGGGTTGGACTACATGACCTTTTAAGGTCCTTCCAAACCAAACCATTATATGATGCTATGAACTGATGCAGGAGTGTTTTCAGCTTAGTCAGTTGTCACGTGTTTACATGTAGCCATCTAGACATGAGCAAGGTGTCTAAGCAACTGCCACAAAGGAGATTCAGTCAATACAGTCAGTAGAACATAGAGACATTAATCTCAAATTAAGTCATCTACAGTAACCCAGTATTGATCATTGCTCACATACAGATACCTCAGGTTAGTTCTGGGTGGGTTTCAGCACACCTGTTAGCTTACATATGGATATCCACACCTGTCCTAAAATTAGGAGACAGACAGACAGAATCACAGAATGGTAGGGGTTAGAAGGGACCTCTGGAGATCATCTAGTCCAACCCCCCTGCCAAAGCAGGTTCATCTATCACACGTTACACAAGAATGTGTCCAGGTGGGTTTTCAAAGTCTCCAGGGAAGGAGACTCCACCACCTCTCTGGGCAGCCTGTTTCAGTGCTCTGTCACCCTCACAGGAAAGAAGACAATGTTTTCTTCATGATTTTACAAGAGGGACATAGATATGTTGGACTGGGTCCAGAGGAGGGCCACGAAGATGATCAGAGGACTGGAACATCTCTCCTATGAGGACAGGTGGAGAGAGTTGGGGTTGTTCAGTGTAGAGAAGGCTCAGGGAAGACCGTATTGCAGCCTTCCAGTA
Organism: Coracias cyanogaster; assembly: GCA_033124195.1. Taxonomy (NCBI): domain Eukaryota; kingdom Metazoa; phylum Chordata; class Aves; order Coraciiformes; family Coraciidae; genus Coracias; species Coracias cyanogaster. The sequence continues at coordinate 75,374 of JAVSBS010026359.1, read as the reverse complement.
TCTGAAGGGGGCCTGCAAGAAAGATGGGGAGGGACTTTTTGCAAGGGCTTGTAGTGATAGGATGAGAGGTAATGGCTTTAAACTGGAAAAGGGCAGATTTAGATTAGATCTTAGAAAGAAGTTTTTCACTCTGAGGGTGGTGAGTCACTGGAACAGTTTGCCTAGGGAGGCTGTAGATGCCCCAACCCTGGATGCGTTCAAGACTAGGTTGGATGGGGCTTGGAGCAACCTGGTCTAGTGGAAGGTGTCCTTGCCTATGGCAGGGGTTTGGAACTAGATGATCTTTAAAGCCTCTTCCAACCTAAATTATCCTATATCACAGAAATGGCCTGAGAGATACCTTTCCTCTATGAAACACAGCCTTAGCTACAAGGTTAGCAGAAACCCTGGCATGTGATCTGTATGATGACAACATTATACTAATGAGTGGAGGGAACTGCATGTCCCAGCAGGCCTATCTCATCTGCTGGTATCAACTTGAGCTTACTTGTTGAAGCAGGTATGTTGTAGCTATGACTGAGTGAACCTTGACATGCCATTCAAATCTCAATCCTGCAAGAGTATAGCAATGAGAAATGTAAGATGAGAACCCAAGAGATTTTAAAGGAGGGAGAAAAGTGAGAGAAGATAGGTTGATATGTATATGTCCAATGAAACGTTCAAGTGGATAACATTTTCTAAGGTGTTTGGAAGAAAAAAAGTATTTTGGAAACTGTTTCTGGCCTTCACTAAACTGAGTGATATGCACTATAGGAAAACTCTTCCATAAACAAGTATTGAAAGGATTTCTGGCTTAAAGTCAAATGGAAATAAGTTGTATGGTTTTCATGATACATCTGCATCTGTAATATGAAGTTTCCTGATTTTATGACATAAAAAACCCCTGACTTAAAAACAAATCTGGACTCTATGTAACAAGTATGGTATATTCCTGGCAAAACAAATCACAAGAAATTAGTCTGATAACTTATAAGAAGAATAACATTACAAATCACTGATCACATCAGATTTGTGAATTTGTTTACAGTCTACTTCTTAAATTTCCCTTTTTTTGTAAATAAGCATAATATATTTAAATGGCATGTCTTACACAACGTACTAGCAACTGAAATTACCAGGCCCATACTGACATAGCAAAAGAACGATAATTCTCTAGTTTCATCTGGAGAGTAAAGAAGCTGCCTTTAGAATTGTATTCCTATGTTGATTCAAAATTAGAGATCAAGGAAGATACATCTAACACAAAGACAGACACAGCAGATCTTTGGTTTTCCAGTGACAAAACGCAAGCTGTAATCTCTGTGACTGAAAACACTCCAGTGTCAAACTACAAATTGTCTAAAATTCCCTATCACCAGGCACCCAACATCAATGCCTACCTGCATACATAGACTCATGCACAGATGCAAACACATTTCTGTAATAACGACATCATTCAAAGCCACTGAAAACAAGAACTCAAAGCAGTACAACTCCTAGTTGCTTTACAACCTGCCTGAAATGCACAGGGAAGTCTAACAGCATTAGCAAGGATGAACAGAGAAATCAGTCTCCAGTGCTACATCTTGTACCTGGAAAGTCCAACACTTTTTTAGGCTAAGAGAGTTCCTTACATGTTAAAACATAAATTGTGAGACTGGTCTAGTGGTAGGTGTCCCTGCCACAGCAGGGGGTTAGAACTAGATGATCTTTGAGGTCCCTTCCAACCCAAACCATTCTATGATGATGACTATGACCTAATAACCTAAACTGGGAACATGGTGAAGAGAAAGCAGAAACTGACAATTCAGAAATTGTGCTGGCACCATCCACTTTAATACTTCACACAAGCAGAAGGGCAACAAAGGCTAAATTGCAGAACAGCATCCTATACAGTCATATGAGCATCTAAGTGACCTTTAGAGCTAAAAATATGGACAACGAAGTGTCTAACAGGCAATGAACTAGTGACTAAATATCATACCTAGCTGATTTGGTGTGCATGCACTTACTCAGCCTTTTTGTACAAATACACGAACATTTGATTCAACAAAGATATAGTATGTTAGAAAATGTCAAGAGCAGAAAGAATTTTTAAAATATATAGGTTGTTGGAATGGCTTAACATTTATTTGAAAACCTACGTATTTGTATAATTGTGCATATACATATGTTATCAACTATCTACACTAAAAGGTGCCTATATAGTGTTTCATATTCCTCTTCAGATTATTTAATGTACTGTGAAACTTCATGCCTTTTCTGAGTTTTCTCAAAAGATGCCAAATTATCGTATCTAATAGAGGAGAAAAAGACACTTCTTATTCACAGAAGTGTGACAGATAAGCTGTGCAAAAATGGCTGAAACTTCTTTCCAAATTGCAGCACTTACTACAAAATGGTAGAGTGCAGATCTCTGCTTACTGCAGAAAACAATCGATACTGAAAACACATCATCACTGATGATGACTTAATTAATGCTGACTGAAGCAATATGAAAATGATTTTCTAAAGCCTTCCTGTGACACAGAGAAATATCTATTTATTCCTATGGACCTATACCTATGTAAATCATACTGCCAACCTGCAATTTTTTTTAAAAAACAGGTCATTTATGAAAAAGAATCCTAAGAAGTTGCATTATACAGTGGAATAAAACCGCACATTAAAAAGGAATTAAAATAAGAACCGTGTAATATATTACGAGAAAAAATACTCGAGCTGTTCTTTCTAAGTCTGTATAACCAATTACGCATACAGTTTCTGCTACCAGGAAAGAGGGAGTTAAAGTCCCCTTCCTTTTCTTTCCTTTCCTTCCCTCTCTAGCGAACACCTGTTCAAAAGGAAGGGCTATTAAAAGAGCCAGAGGAGTAACAGGAAGGGCAGTACCTTTAGAGGAAGTCACAGAATCTTAGGTGGGTACAGAGGCTTGGGCTGATCTCCAGGACAGAGAAATTCTGATTTGTTAGTTGCCCAGTTCTCATTGATATTTATGGCCAGACCAAACTGCTGAACAGACTTCACCATTTACTGCTTCTGTTAGTTTTCCAATACATTCTGTGAGCTTGCAAGATAAGTCAATGCAAATGGTAAGAGACCAAACTACTGAGTTACAGCAGCAGTATGTGAAGAGTCTGCAGGCGTTTCATGCTGAGTTCGCTGGAAATTCAAATTAGTAGGTCCTAAACAGTAAGGGCACAATTTAAGTTCTTAAGTTTTATCAATTTAATAATGAGCTCCTTTGGAAGAGGTGACATTTTCACTGTTTAGAAAGCAGACAGTATTTTGGCCTAAGAAATCAGAGCCTGAGCTCCTAATTTGTAAGTTTGTAGAATTTTAAAAGCAGCTTATCAGTATCTAACAATCTGGAAGACTTAGTACAATTTGTTTATAGCACTAAGTGCCTTAGAAGTAAGAACAGGGTCAGAAAGGAAAAAGATCACACCAACTTTATCTGACTGGTGTGAAGAAAGTGAATTTGCACCTTTACTGCTGTTATCATAGTGAGAAACAGCTAAAGTACAGATGTCCTAGGAGAACAGCAGAACATGAAAAATCCTCACAGCAAAGTTGTTGTAAAGTTGCTGTTTGGAATAAAACTTGAGGCTTGCTGAAAACTGAAAAAAACCCCCAACCCAATAGGGTAAACATTTCTACCATTTCCTCAGTAGTCTCATTTATATTTGTGGGTCTAGAGCTATATGCATAACAGTAAAATTCATGTTGGGAGGTTCGAGAGCAGTGGCACCCTACAAATATTAACCAGTTCTTCTGTGGTCTGTCAGTTACCACCAGCCAGCCAGCGCTTTACAACTTTGGAAGTTAAACATGAAAACTTTCTACTTACCGTCACAAATAAAAACATTACTCAGTAATTTCTGTTCTTTTTGAGTCCAAATATACAGCAACATATGATTTTTAAAACAGTAAGACTTACCAATCCACTTAAGGCTAAAATCCAGATGTAGGAACCAGAGGTTAAGAGCTAGAAGGTAAGAGCAGTGATTTAAAATGTTAATTACACAGAGCTGTTGTTGTCTGAACTACTACATTGCAATATTATACAGGCTATGTACTTATCATGACAATGTGAGAAGTCAGAGACATTCATCTCTGTGAAAATTCAGTTTAACATTAAACAAATATGTATTCCAGAAGTAGCAGAAGTGGAAAAAACACATGGATCTAATGATTGTTCTCCTTCTACAGAACAATACATTTTATTTTCATATAGCATACCAAGTATAACCGGATGTCAGTTATAGGCTGCACAGAAAAACAAGTCTGAAAGATTGACTGAAGCAAAGGAAATGACTCAGCAGCAACAGGAGAAGAGTTCCAAGCAGGGAAGGCAGCGCAAGTGAAGCTCTGAGACGTGCAGTCACTGAGAGACTAAGCATGAGCATCAAAATTGAAGAAATAAAGTTCTCACCCAGTCGATCTAAAATTTGTTGACATAAAATCACTGAAATAGGTTGGAGGGAATTAAAAAAAAAATCCTGAGAAGCCAATGAGGTAGCCCATCATTTCTAGTAAAGTGATTCATCACCTGGAGAAGGTTATTACCAACTGGAAAAATGGGCTGAAAATTAAGACTGATACTGGTTACTAAAACAGTTCTGCATGATGCCAACTGAATCATGAGAACACCTTCCCTCTAGACTTCTGACTACGGAAAGAGTGACTTGAGGTAAGGGCAGAGTTTACAAATGAGGAGAAGGCAAATGAGTTTCCCCTCAGCCTCTGTGTGACGGCAGCAACTGTTCTGTACACAGCGGGGAAGATCCAGCCAAGATACAGCGATTAGTAACAGCAAAGATCTCTATTGAGAGGTGGTGTGTGTATGAAAGTAAAAGGCAAAGAACATGACGGAAAAGAGTTCAGACAATATCATGGCTTTCCCAAAGACCGGAATAATGGGTTGATGGGTTCAGAAGAGAGGAAACAAGAAAATTCTGAAATATCAAGAAAATAAGATGCTGGAGCAGATACTGAAGGAATCCAAGGACTGAAAAGCAAAAGGGATAAATGAAATGTTCATGTAGAGAAGACTCAATATTTTGAAACTGGCCATTCATTCAGAAATACTCTACCACACTTTACATGACTATGGTGCTTTCTGTTGCTAGTGCCAGAGCTATTTTTGGGTCCCTGGAATATATAAAAATGAGTAGAATTTCTCACAAGTTTGCACATCTCCTGTTTCATAATTCAGGTTGTGACATGAGTGTCCATTCATTTCTAGGCTCCCAGGGTTTTTCGTTGTTGTTTTTTTTAACAACTACTGCTTTTCTGTACCAAATACCTGTATTTTTCCACTCACATTTAACGTAAGACTACCTGATATTGCTGTGCTCTACATCACACTATTTTACATTACCTGCCACATAGTAGTGCTTGATATACAAATAATATTGATAGATATAAAAGTAGAATTCAAAAACCTTGATTGTTTACTGAGTCTTACTATTGAAAAATACTGCATTCTATAGCTCTGTTTGACAGACAAGGGGAAAATAAACAAAATAAAAACCAGAAGCAAATGAAAAAGGTGAAAGATACATATGTCTTAGCATCAGGCTCCGTATTCATCTATTTTCATCTAGTTCATTTTGTTGAGTAAAAAAACCTGTATTGTCTATTATATTTTCCTGTGCAAGACAATCAAGATAGAAGACAACGGAAGAACAGATCGCTTGCTCATCACTTCAGCATGTAGAAAAGCACACTATCAACACATTTTTCAATATTTTAGTTGATGGGATAGTCACTAGCTAAACATATGCGGAATCGTGCATGAGGAAGCGTGTAGATTCACAGACGAACATGCAGAAATGCTAACTACTACATTAATAATTCATTAAAAGATGAACAAGCAAGTACATACCATACCTGTAAACCCACTATGTAGACCAGCGTCTTGTTTGTGATAGAAAAGTGGCCTAATACTTGTGCCACCTGCACTCTTGGAATGGAGGAATAAAATGGTACAAATAGTGCAAACACAGGACCCAAGCTGGAGAAAGAAAGATCGAGATGGTTAGTAAGAATGAAACTAGCAACAGTAGTGTAAAACAATCATATCACAGAATCCTAGAATGGTTTGGGTTGGAAGGGACCTCAGAGATCATCTAGTTCCAAGCCCCCTGCCATGGCAGGGACGCCTCCCACTAGACCAGGTTGCTCAAGGCTCCATCCAACCTGACCTTCAACACATCCAGTGATGGGGCATCCACAACCCCCCTGGGCAACCTGTTCCACTGTCTCACCACCCTGAAAAGTAATTAATCTTAACAATCAAAATCCAATACTGCCTTGCAAAAACAAAGGTCTTCCTTGGGAACCAATTATTAGATAACTTGAGGCATTCAGGATAATAGATTCTTTAGCAAATAAGAAGAGCAGGTAGCAAAAAGTATCTTATTTCCAAATGTTTAGGACTTGAGGCAGCTTAACTTATGAAGTTAAGCTCCTATCAAGGCTTAAGATGTTAGAGGACTGCCAAGAGACTGTAGTACCTAAGATAGGAATTATCGACAGTTTGATTTATCTTCCCTTTGCCAGTGGCTTCCACAGCTCTAAAAATAACTTTCTTTAGGGTCCTCACCTTCATCACAGCACAAGATGTTTACAAAGTTTCTAAACACTTATTGGAAGCAGTTTCATAGAATTTGAGACTCAAGAACTTTTTACAATGACCAGATACCTAGACTGAACTTGTGAACATAAACCAGTGCATTTCATCCACATACCGAGATGCAAAGCCTGTGTTCCTCATGATAAAACACCCAGAAAACTAAACCATGTACTAAAGACAACAGGAGAGGCCACAACAGAACCAATGCCAAAGGCATGGATATGCAAGACTCTAGAAGAAAAATACTTCCTAGGATGGAGAACGGGAAGGAAAAAGTTCACTTCAGGTAGACACGACCTGCTCCATGGTGGATCTGTGGTGGTGGTGACCTCCAGGCAGCAAACTGCAGGCAGCAGGAGGCCATCACCAAAGCGCACGTCTGCCCAGACGAGTTCTTGCCCATGGTTCTGTGCTGTCTTGTATCTGACAAGCATGGGATGCTGCACGGGGCAATCTTCCACTGCTCACCAGCTTACCAAAACTTTCAAGAGTTGCAGTTTCCACAGGCCTTTACATGATCGGTATCTTACTATAATTAGCAGGAATTCTGCAAACAGCACAAACCAGGATCTAAATAACTTGGAGTGTTCACTCAAAAACACATTTCCCTTGCAGGGGGACTACTGATAGGACTAAACACTACATGAAATGATGGTCTGAATATTAAAACTTACATTTCCTGAATAACTGCCAAATGCAACACCCACAGCTATGAAAAAGACACCTTCAAATATTATTTTTACTCGTTTATGGCCTGTGGCTTAAGAGAATTTTGTTATAATTTTATTACATCTGAAGTTCAGCTTGCTGAAAAGCTTCCTCTCTGAGGACATAAATACAGTTTAATTATAGAAACATCTTTAGTATCGTGTTTAATACTCAGTCCAATGCACTTGCATGTATAAAGAATGCTCACTCAGAATGACTGACAAATGTTATATTTTGCATATAATCCTTCTTTACAGAAACAAAAAACGCCTGTATAAACATGCACAACACATTTGCAAAATAAATTCAAATAATTTACGTTGTAGGAGTTGATTGGCATTGCTATAAGAGTGCCACATAAAAAAATACTTCTTCATCAGAAGTGCTTCCATTGTAGACAATATAAAACCCAATTTACTTCAGTAATAAAAAGAACAAAAACAAAGAAAAAATTATCTTTTTCCTCCTTAGAAAGTAATTTAAAATTATTTCTTTCTTTTCTTTTCAAATGATCTGAAGGAGTACCAAAATTGTGGCCTGCTTTTCAGGTATTCATTCTCCTGTGATAGTGACTCAGACACAGAGATTTCACATGCAAGAGTGTACTCAATCATAAGATGGGAAAGTACAAAAAGGAATTTCCCCTCACTGCAAGTGCATTTGAAAAGAGATCAGAGAAAGTTGAAAGGTTCCTTAAATGTTAATATTCACCATTAATGTCAACAGACACCATAGAAAGCACCACATCAGTGGTGCTGTGTACACAGCACCACCACATAGTGGTCTGTGTAATTCAAAGTCCAGTGTCTGACACTGCTTGGTACCTGACAGTCTGGAGGAGCTAGAGGAAACCTAGTGATGGACCTTTTCTCCCAAAATAGTAAGTTCATAGGCACCACAGATGCAGGCCTCCAAAGACATCAGTTCACATCTAGTGTAAATGGGTATTACAAAAATATCCATTCAGGTATCTTTTTTTAAAATGCCAAAACTAGTGTCCTTCAAAACTTTTTGTGAAAGTCATTTGTACAGGACTCCACTGTGTGAAAATTTATTCCAATTAATTTTAAACTTTTGCCCTCAACTATCATTATAGAATTCTATATGTTTACTTTGAAATATTCAATTAATATTTTCTGTTGCCTTCAGAATTCACTATACATTACTCATGCCTTGTTTTAGACTATCTATACGACGCTGCTTACCTACAGCAGGTTTGTCAGAGAAACTATCTGCATAACAATACTAGAATATGATTGACATAGGAAGAGACAACAGAAGGATGGCTAAGGAAAATATGGACCCACTGCCTCGTGGAAAAAAGGGACCTAGTGACAAGTACTTAGCCAAGGTACTTGATGCCTTTTTTGCCTCTATTTTCACTGGTTAGGTTTGTCCTCAGACCTCCCAGGTCCCTGAGCCTCCTGTGGGACTGGAGCAACACCTGCTGTAAAGGAAGACGGTTACAAAGTTCTTGAGCCCAACTGGCCATACAGGAGTCAACGGGACTACATGGGATGTACCTCAGGGTGCTGAGGGAGATGGCTGATCTTACTATCACCAAAACATCATGGTGATCAGGGCAGGTTCCTGATGACTGAAAATATGCAAATGTCACACCTATCTTCAAGGAGGGCAAGGAGATTGAGGGAGCCACAAGCCACACCTCTGTTCCTGGGAAAGTTATAGAGCAAATCTCCTTGAAGCCATTTCCAGCCACATGATGCACAAGGCAATTGCTAATATCCCATATGGATTTACTAAGGGCAACTCTGGCACTATGGACAAGGAAGGGGAATGCAGTGGATATTGTATGCTCTGACTTTAGGATAGCCTTTGACTCAGTCTCCTCTTGTGTTCTTGAAGCAAAACTGGGGAGATACTGACTGGATAAGCAAATTTCAGGGGACACAGGCTACACTGCTGGACTCAAAAGATTCTGACCAGCAGTACAAAGTTCAAGTGGCACCCGCTTCTTAGCAGCTTCCCTCAGATCTCTTCACTGGGGTCAACACTGTTTACTGTCTTTATTAATGACCTGGACGATGGGACAGAGTGAACTCTCAGCAAGTTGGTGAATGACATCAAATCAGAGGGAGCAGTCCACACTTTGGAGAGCAGGGCCACATTCAGGTATTTCTTAATGGGCTGACAGAAACCTTATGGAGTTCAACAAAAGCAACTGTGGAGTCTTCCATCTGGGTTGGAATAACCCTGTACAATGGTACAGATTGGCTAGAAAACAGATTTGGAGACAAGGAGCTGGAGAATCCTTTGAATGTTCATCAGCAGTTTGCCCTTGCTGGAAAGGTCAATCACATACAGGGCTGCATTATCAAGCGTGTAATCACCAGGCCAAGAGAAGTGATTGCTCAGCACTTCTGTGCCTGAACCTGAATCACTGTGTCCACGTTTGGGCTCCCTGTTTCAAAAAAGGCATTGATATACTGGAGCAAGTCCAGCTGGGGTTAATGATGATCCATACCAGGTTGCCTGGAGCTAGAATCTCCATCCTCAGAGATACAGCCTGGGCACACAGCCCTGAGTAACTTGTTCTTGTTGGACATGCTTTGAAGCCAGAGTTGAACTAGATGACTGCCAGAGGTCCTGTCAAACCTAAGCTACTCCATTATTTTGTGAATAATCAAAGCCTTGTTCCTGAAGCTCATAATCACTGGAGGGATTTCTGTTCCTGTATTTCACTAGACAGGTAGAACCATTCATCTGTGTACTGTAAAGGACTGGTTCTTAGCTCTTTGAATGATATTAATTAATTGTTTGGTAACATATAGTCAGATTCAACACCTACAAGTGGAAAACATACTCTTATTGAAGGACTACCTCAATTCTCTGTTTTTCTTCACTTCTCTCTTTTATTTTCTGCTTTTCCCCTTATCCCTTTTATTCTCCTTTTCTCTACTTTCTCTCCTTTTCCAGAGACCTTTTTCCCAGCTCTTTTTTCAATGCCATCATTAACTTCTAACAGAAACTTGAGATGTCTGTGTGCAAAGAAGGGCCACAGGTACAAATACACGCTAACTCTAAACTAAGTTTATTCCCACTTCATGCTTAGGAAGTTAATTCCAGTCATGTGGGTTAGAAAATAAAATTTTCAAACAAAACAGTAAACTCTGAAACCTGAAAGATTAAATTCTAGAGTTTGAACACTCTCTATGGACACCATGTGCATCTTAAGGGTGTACTGTAATAGCAGGCTCTACAACGATACCCTTATTTTGAAAAGCATGTTAAATTTCAAAATTTGCACTGAAAAAGACACACAGCAGACTAGATGAGAACACTCTTATCATATGAAGTGATGAGATTGGTTTTGAACGGAAAAAGAAAACCTACTTGAAGAAACAGTAATATTGAAAAAAAACAAACTGGAGATTTAGAAACTACTGGCAGAGAAGAAAGAATCAGAAGCAAGTACTTATAAAAGAAACACACAAAGTTTTAAAGGGTGAATATTAAACACATATTAAAGTAAAACATTTTAACATTAGTAAATATACGCACAAAATAAAGAAAAAAATGGTTCTAAAATGTATGAACAAACAGGCAGAAAGCTAAGTGCTACTTCTGCAAAAATATCTGCTGTTGTGAATGGAAGTTCTGCAGGACTAAACTTGCAGAAATAACCTGTTATTTTATTCAGAATGACTCACCACACTTACTAACTGTGGTGTTATATTTTTTCTTCATTTAAATTCTCCATAAAAACACTAACCTGACTAATTCGCAACCACGTATTTTTGGGGGAACTAAAAATATCAGTTATAAAAGCAGCTGCAGATAATACAGAGCATGTAAACAGTGTGCTTGTAATTCAAGGTACTAAGATACTTCCATGCTCTGCATTCCTACCGGCTGTCCAGACACTGGTATATTACACTTAAGGTGCCAGCCTTTATTCTGAAAACGTTAAACATTCTCAATACCTTTCCTTCAAATTAGGTAACTCCCCAGAATATGACCACCCTTGATAGCTGGGCTCCTCTGCCTGATGGAGCCTGGGACTCAAAGGAACCATCTACTGCACCCAACCCTTGCACTACACAAACAGGACACTCCAGTGCCTGAGGCCTCTCACTACCAGCAAAAGTATTAGGGTGCAATACCCAATACTCATGTATCTAGCTGCCAATATTTCACAAGAACGTATGAAGAAAGTGGAAAAAATGCGCAAGACTTGCAGTTGTGTATCTTGAGAGGAAAACAAAGGTTCCTTCTGCCTGTAGATATCTCGGCAGAATCACTGCAACACTGGGTTCATTAAAATATGAGACCAATCAACCAACAAACAGAACACTTTACAATCCCCTCATGAAGACAGAGATCAGACACCTACCTTTCCTAAAAAAAGCTTTAATTTTTAATAAGATGATCCAACAATTTATTCTGTAAACTGCTCAGCTCCATTGTAAACCAGCTTCAAGTTCCCTTCCCTTCCCATTCGTGAGCAAATCCAGACCTTCCCTCTTCTGCTGGCTAGAATCTTTCTTCTAATTTCATTTTTAATTTATTCATCGTTAATAAGATGCTAACATATGTAATCATCCTTCTTTAGTTTTTCTAAGAAGATCAGTAAATCCTATCTCTCCTCAACCTTTGTTGTGCAAAGGTGACTTACAGTACCTGACCATTCCTATTCTACCATTGTGCTGCAATACAGGACATAAAATTTCTTCAGTTAGGCAATCACAATATACTACTGGCCTCAGGAAAGCAATTACTGCAGACCATCAAATAATTATTCCTGTTACAGCACTATGAAGATAATTTTTTTTTTTTTTTAAATCAAGGCCCCTGGCCTTTTTTTAGTATGAATAGCATTAGATGAAACTGATGCAGCAGTATAGGAATGGCTGGCCAGTTCCTATGCCACAAATGAGTACAGCATCACTATGTATCCTTAGCTGGTGAAGTGCTGGGGCCTGAGTTGTGGGCCCGAAGTCGGAGCTGACCTGTGGATGAGTCACAACCTAGCAGAATGTTTTGTTGTTTCTGTTGCCTTTGTGTTCCAGAGGCAGAACCTGGCCCATTTGTGTCTCTGTGGCTCTGCCCTCACCCAGGTGGCTGTGGTTGGGGTGATGGGTGAGGCCAGGAGTATATTAACCAGGAGCCCATCAGTTGGAGGAGCTTCTTGTTGGCTGTGGCTTCTGTTGCGGCTGGTTGTCTCTTGCTGAGCTCTCTCAGTGGTGTCCTTCCATGTGAGGGGCCACTGAGGGAGCCAGCTCTGTCTGTTGTGTCCAGCAGGTGATGCTGGCACCACAGTGGGCAGTGGAGGAGCTGGGCCCACAGGAATTCATGGCAGAACTGTCTGAAAGAAGACTTCTGAGGGGATGTTGCTGAGTTCAGTGTTGGCCTGTGTGATCAAGCAACTGGTGGTAGCATAAAATGATGATGGCTGAACCAGCACAACAGCTTGTAAGTTATTAGTGTTAACCAGGTGTTACAGAGTTAGTTACCCATGCTTACCAACTGACAGTTGCCACTCGACATCACACGTCTGCAGCACATGATTGATGGTGACAGCTAACCAGGTAGGCTCTGCCTTCATGACTGATCATATGAACCAAGCCAGAGTTTGAGTTCAGCAAGAGAGAGGAGCTTGCACCTTTCCAAAGGGCTCCCAGTGAATCCCACAGTTGGATAAATCTGGCAGAAGCTGGAGCTAGGCAGAAAACATTTGAAGGCAAGAGCAAACCTTGAAGGGATTTAGATGGTGAAGTATTTTGTTGAGGAGGTACAGTTCAACAGCTGTATTGAAATTTTTAGTGTCCCAAGCTCATCTAAACTTGGGTCTTTAATTTCTTCTTCATCTACATTAACCTAACACATTTTATTTGGCCTCTGCAGAGTTACTGTGACTTGCTGGTGAATCATCATTTACTGTTCCTCTTACTCAGGCCACTTGAGAAATCATTTTGTCCGCTACACATTAATTCTAGACACCTGACCAGTCTCCCAGAAAACAAAAGGAGTTAGTTTTTGACGGAAAGGCAGGTTTGCAGTCAAGAAACAGGTGGGCTGGATTCATTTTCTGGTTGATCCATAAACACCCCGTGCAATTGAGAAGTAACTTCTTATCTTGGGTAGTAGCTCTCTAAATAAGAAACTGTAAAGTGAAATCCAGTACCATTTGTAAACTTCTCAAATAGAGTAAGGGCTAAGTAATCAGACAGAAAATTAATCATCACAGGCATCATAACATACTGGTCAAAGTATTAACTGCACTGCTTTGATGTCACCATCTCCAAAAGTAACAAATTAGTATATTATTTACATGTTACTCTCCCTGCATGACAAAAGCAAAGCAGTAAGCTTTTGCACACAAAATGATAAACCCAAATGTTTATCACACTTTCTGATACACACCATTTCTTGGTTTAAGTGTTCAAATCCCGGGGCAGTCAAACAGATACTAGAGGAACAGCAGCTGTATACGAACAGAAAACAAAAAGCTAGAAGGATATATAGTGAGTGAAAGAATGCAACCTGTATCATTTAGCTCAAGCAATTAATATCACATGATGCTAGGCAGCATTGGTAGCTAATACATCAGTGGGACTTAAAAGGTACGATCTGGTAATGTATCTTAATCAAAGGAAGGCAGTATTTTATCAGATCTCAGCAGGAAACACATATTGGCATTATTTTACAATGGTAAGACTTTTGAAATAAACATTTCCTTTTAAATGAAGCTGTGGTACTAATGTCAGCCCATGAGCAAAGACTACTGCATGCCTGTGTGTTTCAAAATTTTCCATTTTTACTACATGTTTTTGCTGCTGGAGAGGGAACCACATTGCAGTATTACTTTGTGTACATATGCAGCAAGTTCTCTGTGCAATTTGCCTTTAAACAGTCTTTAATTCTCATTGTTTCATTTAAAGAGATTTTACTCTGCAATGAATCTAAATATTTTTTAAAAAACAAAATAGCTAAGAACCCAGAGTAAGACCAGTAAGTTCTCAACTAAATGCTCCAAGTGGGTACAAAAGTAGCTCACAAGGCTCTACTTCATTCTGCTCTAGCAAAAACCCTTCCCATAAGGTACATTTAGTAAAGTTTAACTTTGTCATTAGATCTACATTTACTTCAGGCTTTCTGATAAGATGGACATTTTAGATGAGATCTTATCTCTGCACACCTCCAACACTGCAACTTCAGCAAATATCTGTGTTGTGAGCATACCTCTAACGTTTCCAAAGAGACATTCCACCCTCTGCATGGGTTGGACCCACCAAAAATAGCATCATCATGCCTACTTGCTGGTTCTTTAAAATCAGGTCACCGAATGAGGCCACTTTGAAGAGAAATAGTTCTTTGTAGTCATGAATGATCGGTATGGGGTTTTGGGGAAAATCCCAGGTAACTCTCAACCACAGCCTCTAACAGCAAATGACAGGATTTTCCACCTATCTCCCATCTCCAAAACTCTCTGAACAAACACACAATTCAACTCTTAGATCAATGTTTTTTACCCAGACAGAAGGTTATTACAAGTAACAACAGGTGACCTTACAATTTGACATGCCATTCCTTTCCTATTCCTCAGCCACCCATTCTTCTCAATGTCACTTTAGGGGAATCAGATTTGTGTTTCAAAAGCTTTTTATTTTTAATGTATTTACCTTACATTATTATTATTATTATCCTTGCTCAAAATGCAATAAACGGCTTACAAAGGCACACAGACTCATTAATCTCTTAAATCACTAGAGTTCTTTAACTCCCTCATACATCTTCAGAGGGAATTTCTGTAAAGCCTCATCATTACGATACTAAAACAGTGCTGGGAATGTACACGGGCTGTTAAGACTCCTGTTTTTACACAGCATCTCAGTGCCACAGTTCTGAGGTCTTCTTGTGCTGTGTTACACGTAATCAGTAAGAAGCTGTTTTAAAGCATGTACTGATCATACGGCTCTTTGCTACAAACTAAATTTAACTTATTCTTAAATGGAAGTGACATACAAACAACATTTTTCACTCAGGGATTTTAATTGGTCAACAATTAGTCAAGTAAACCTCTGGGTAAAGTCCCTTCTATGAAAGTCAGTAGTGCGTAACTTGGGGGGGGGGGGAGGTGGGAGGGTTGTTTCTTGTTACTCTCTTTAAGCAGACTAATTGTAAAAGGCATAAAAATAGATGCTTTCACATCCCATAAAACAGTCAGCAGCAAATCGAGTCCAGCATACAAACAAGGGTTTTTTGAAGCTCTTGAAAAAAACCTACCCCTCCCACAAAAGAGACGCACGTAATCACTCTTGAAAACAATGTGCAAGGGTAAACTTTCACAGTCAAGCCATCCTGCTAATGCCCTGAACTGCTCAGAGGATCCAGGAAGATACAGATATGTAAGTACAGAAAAGAATTAACTTTTAAAAGCTTTTTTTTTTTTTTTTTTTTAAA
>JAVSBS010026359.1:47066-59511 GCA_033124195.1 Coracias cyanogaster | reverse complement strand
TCAAATTTCTAAGCCCAGCAATCATTTCAAGACAATGTGGTAACATTCTTTTATAAAGTGGGTCATTGGTGATTTTCAAGTCCTTTTTTAAAATACAGCCTTATGGCAATCACAGGGAAACATTTGATACTGCATTCACTTAGGTAATTTTTTTTAGCAATAGTAATTTAAATTATACTAACGCAGAAATAACTACTGTGCAAGTAATAAGGGAAGCACTGCAGTTCTAAATTCATTTACGGAACCTTGCAGAATGCTTTAATAGTAGGAGAGAGCCTTAAAATATAGCTGTACTATGGTGGTGAATGCACTGCTTGCTCTATCCCATGTGCCCCTTGTCTATGAAACAGCCTGTATTATCTATTCAAGAACTCCTCAATCACTCTTCTCATGTCTAAATATTGCAACAGAATATTTCATTAATTCCAAGTTTTACAAGCTAATTCCTCTTCTACCTTCTGACATGCATGTCTTTCCAAATTTTTAGAAGGAATTATTTTTCTGAATTGCAATCACCAGACATCTTTCTCCTTATTAATAATCTTCATGCCACAAAGCTAAAGAAGTACTATTAGTTATATGATTTTTATATATCTTCCCAATTAAAAAGGATCCATTTTTCCTATTACACTGGCAAAACAATATTGTTCAACAGACAACAACTCACCTATAGTTTATCTTAAAAAAATAGAGATGGCATGCATGCCTCTGAGCACAGAATACAAGAGGTCTGTCTAACATTTTCACAGCTCATCCTGAAGAGACAAGGGGACAGAAAACTTGTCCGGCAATTAGTCTTTAAGAGCTCAAGTCTATCCTTTTGTGTTTAAAAGACTGAAGAGTATGCATACATGTTATAAGCAATAAATTTAAGCTAGAGTTCTGAAGCTGTAAACCATAAGATTAAAGTTTGTGCCTGTACAGGTTTCATATCACCCAGAAAAAAAAAAAAAAAGTCATGTGTGCGTGCATGTTTTCTAGGACTAAAATACAAATTGTTATTTGACCTCTTTTTTCTTCTGCTTGCAGGAATGTAACTGGCAGTGGCTCAGGTTTTTATTTTGTTTAGTTGCTGTATTTTAGGCTCTCCTTTTTACGTTTAGTATGCTTAGGCAAGTAAACTGAAGGGAGATTAATCATCTCAGCATTAGTACGGCTCTTTACAGTAACATATATCTTTGGCAGAGATTATTTATGTTAGACAGTTCTCACACTTTTCATAGGACAGATCACTTTTGGAAAGAGAGATCCAACAGATAAGAGCGAGACATGTACACTTCAAATGACTTCCACTTTTTCTTTAACTAGTTATGCAGCATTTCAACTCAACATCTTTACTTCCATTTTGCATGATGCAGCTTCTCTAATTTTTGAGCGCCAAATATAACTGCCACACAACTTTGCAAAATCTATAGCAATAGATAAAAGCAGGACCATACAGATCCCACAATGTGTGCATCTGCAAATTCTGTTAAGCACTTAAAGAATATTGTAATTCTTCATAGCCACCATTAAGACAATTGCACTCATTAAATACATACTCGGGATTCTCTGCCATGTGGCTTACAAATTTGGCTTTAATGCTCCAACAAATTTGGATCTATACCAGGGAAGCTTGAAAGCACTAGCCTGGAAACTATCTCACCAAAACTAGCAGTGGGTTGCAACCTGAGAATTCAGTCTTCAGGTCATTAGGCCTATTCATTGTCACGTAGGACACAAAACCCAACAGCTTTTGAAAAAAGATACATTAACAGAATGCACTAGAAGCATATGAGTGTTAAAATAATAAAAAGGAGCAGGAAGCTTTAGGACACTCCTGTCTCTTGCCCCAGCTTTTATTAAACCATGTGTAGTTCCCAAGCTGCCAATGCATACACTGAGATATATGTACCTTAGGTTTATGCTCCTTCTGTATTAACAAACACAACTTAGCATACACTTTTTAACGCACATAACTTAGTTGAATCAAGCCTTTTTCTCAACCAGAGAAAACATTCTACAATGGAGATCACTCGTTTGGTAAATTAGAAATTCAAACACTAAATATGACTGGTCAGAAAACTATTCTAGAGATTAAGGAAAAACTTAAACCTACAAAACCACAGCACTGCATATTTCCCATCTTCTGCTGTTTTTAAACTTAGAGACTTACAAAGCTCCGCTGCTTGAGGATATGGTGTAGTGGCTAGAGACATGCCAGGAGAAAGGCTGGACTTGATGACCCTGGAGGTCCTTTCCAACCATAATGATTCTGTGATTCTGTGAAAGCTTATACCTACAGAGGACTATAAGCTCAGTAAATCATAAGGTCAGTCACTGCAGGGAAAGACAAGTCTCTTTCCCAACCATTGCTTTTAAATCATTTATACTCTTTATGCATACACAAACAACATTATTCCCCAATGCTGTTTAATAAATATTGTCCATCTCAAAGTGACTAAAGCATACTACGTACAGAGTCAGGAAAGATCTTTCTAATGATGTACTGTGCCTTTCCAATAAATTAATTAGTATCCTTCTTAAATTAGCTACTGGACAGATGGACCAGGGATTCGTCTCCAAAGAATGAAAATTATGAGGAGAGACAAATCACACATTTGATTACAATACACAGTTAAAGCCTTCTACGTACTCCCTGTTCTGCTGAAAAGAGAGATGGTGCTCCTTCAGCAAAAGCAGGAGATGAGAACAAGAACCCTCATTTAGCATCTAGGGAGAGCTTTGTATCACTGCTTGCACATAATCCAAACCCATGGAACCTAAGGTTGCAACACTGCAATTGCTGGCTCATAGCTGAAGTGTGTGCTTGTTAACAGCTAAATGTACGCAGCATTACAATACTACACACAAAGCTCATCATAGATGAACATCTCTAAGAACCAGGGCTTTGGATTATGTAGTACTTCCAGGCTGGAGCCACCATTCTGTTCATCAAAAACCTTTTGCAGTGTAGACTCTGCCCTGAGCTGGGCTCTTGTGCAGTATAAATGTAAAACAAATGAATAATGCCAGTCAAACATTTTCAGAGAAAATCAATCTCCTGAATCAACTTAGCTTCCTTCTTTGATAAGATTACAAAATTGGCTCAGAAAGGCACCTGCGCAGATTTCAGGCATGCTACATTTTCTAAGCAGCTTGACATGGTACTGTGATTTTTTTTTCCCCAAGTGGATACCGTTGATGTCAAATATCAAGAAAGCACACAAAACAGACTAAAAGCTGCCTAGCTAACAAATCTAACAAAGTAATTGGCTAAAGAAAAGCATTTTCTTCCATTGGTGGCCAGGAAGCAATTCTAAGACTTTAAAACGGCAGGTGAGAGAACACTACAGAACAACCTGCAGTGGTTGCAAGCTTAGGCGTAATACTAAAATTAATTTGAAACTCGCCCAGGCGTAAGGTTCTCCCAAGTAGAAGCAGAGAGCAATGGTCATGCCCCTAGACTGGAGACATCCTAGGACACAGTGGATCTGAGAAGTACGCCAGGATCACAGTGAACTAACTTCACAAGCTCCCGGTGCACTGCTAAGCAACTCTGTCTCGGACACCTAATCCACTGAGCAGAAAAAGCAGGGACATGGTGGTGAGTATGCTTCCAGGTACACCGATACCAAGAGGCATCTTGAACCCCATCTCCTGTGTGGAACTAAGCCGGGGCTAGAACATACATCACAGATTTTGCCTTGTGGTGAGACATTTGAGAAGTTCACTTTGAATTGCCAGAACCACGAGACTGTATAAAGGGGAAAGGCTTAACAAAACTAGCAATCACAAATTAATTTTAGAGAAACTTAAATAAGAGACACCCACAACTTTTAAACAGGGAGGTTTACTGACTGAAAACTACAGCACAAATGGCTATCTCACCTTCTCTTCAGTTCTCCAAATCAAGACCAAACAGCCTTCTAGAAAATACACTTTAAATTAAAAGCTAGTGGAATCCATATACAAATAACTAAAATAAGGGCATAACTGGGATTATACAGGAGGTCACATTAAAGGAGTAAGTGGTCTGTATCACTGAGTATTTTATGTCTATAGACTCAGAAAATGTAAAAACCTGAACAATATTCTTTACAATACCAATATAAAGACAGGAATTTTAAGCACCTTACGCCTTAAAATCTTGCATGAGCCTTTATGCCAAAAAACAGCAGCAATGTTTTCTAAAACTATTAAAATGGTAAGGTAAATTAATGTTATCTTTTTTTCAAGTATGTACTTCAAAACAGTGTGATTCATGAACTCAGAAAGCTACTGGGGAAGGGTATTTAACCCAGGAACCTAGAAGTGCAAACATTTTAGTAGTTACTCTAGAGGGTAGCTTCAATGGTGCATCTGGATTTGGGACAGTAAATGCCCATATTCACATAAGGTATTCAGGCACATAACTCATTAAAATAAATGAGAATTAAGCCCAGCTAGTCTGAGGTTTGCAGCAGTAAGGAGATAACATTCTTCATTTCTGCTCCAAGAACACAAACCACACAAAAAGTACTCAAAATGGGCCTGCTGTTGTTTTTTCAGATACATTCTGTGGAGGATGTCATATGCTCTGTATGGATAACAAACTGATCACTAAGGATTGCTGCCAAGAAATAAACAGCAGACTGACACAAGGGGTAGAATTAAAAAAAAAAAAAAAATTGTCTTACTTAACTGTCTAGACAACTCTTAGGAAGAAAGTATTTTTTTAAATAGAGCCCTGTTCAAGATTGATAAGAAAAGGTGAAATACCTGCTGAGGTGAATGGAGTTCATCCAACAATAATAAGAGCTCAGATGTACAAAGAAGCTACCGTAGCTCAAGTGATGTGCATTAAATTATCAGATGGTAGCAACGTCATCATCCGTTTGGGTGGCCCCTACCACACCTAGACACCATAGTGACTACTCAAAAATGTCCATACACACCTGCATATAGAGAAAATACTAACAGCTTTCTAAAATGTGCTCCCTACATTAATAATAAAAGTATTTTGGGGATAACAGAGGATCAAAAAGAATACTTTCTTCACCCAGGGCTGACTCCCACAGCAGGCAGAAGAGCCTGCTGACATCCTCTGTCACAGAGCACAACTTAGCTGATGTGCACACTGCCCTGGATGGTCCATGAGCTGTGCTCCTCCAGCTTTCTTCTCATCTGTTTGTGGTCTGTTTGTCCCGCCATGGAACTGCTCCCCATGTATATCCACACTAGCACCATGGATAGACACAGCTCTCTTTCAGCTAGGACCCCTTCTCAATATAGCCACGGTTTTATGCACGGGTGAACATCCTATTTTGAGTAACAAGTTCTAGATTATTTTATTACATTAAAGATCTGACTTCATAGCACAAAATTAGGCAATATGCATCATATTAAATTCTACTTGTCATGTAACAAACAAACAAACAAACCCCACTGAATTTATGGAATTTTTCCTAAACTACAGTTACACATTTTTGTATAATAGATAGTCTACACTTACAAACATTTTTAGAAAGACAAATGAGTGGACGTGACAATTATGCACATAATTTACGAACCAAAACTATTACAATTTTACAGTCAAAATAAATTTATGCCATCAACATGCTGTAGCTAGTTACTACGATAAACTGTTTATCATAAATCTTAGATTATTCTTCTTTACATACGTTTAAGAAATTATTTTACCTACATTTCAAGGAAGAGATGAATAGAAGATAGAAATCATGCTGGGAGTGTGAAGACGTAATAAGAAGCATTTAAATATGAGAAACGAAACAAAATACATCACTGACTTTTATCCAGGTGCCTACACAAACCCACACCATTTTGTGCATAGAGCAGTCTGTTACAGTTACGTAAATCAAGAGCCATCCTACGGGTTTCTACATGGGAAAAGATGAAACAGGCAAGAACGTACACCAGAACTATCCTCAGAGTAGTATCTCCTGTATTAATCAATCATCACACACACTAACACCAAGATACTGCCAACAATGCAGAATTTGCTGATATAAAATTACAGACGTTCTTAAATCTGCACTACAGCCAGAGTTGCTATTTACCAGTTTAATTCTCATATTCAAACCACACAACTCCCATTTCAGATTTGAGTTCCAAACCTGAATGCAGTATTCCTACCTCCTGACACATGGCACATACTTCACAGGTATCTAAGAATCAGAATATCAAACACCTGCCTTTCCTACTGTCTGTGCAACACAGCAAACACAGACTTAATAGACTACCCGGATGCTCAATTTCTTCCTTAAACATATGTATATAACTCATTTATGCCTGTTAATACACATAACCCACTATCTGCAGGTGTACTGTTTACAGAGAACCCTATGCACCCCTGCTAATCTAGCCAGAAGCCTGATCAGATTGGCTTATAATACAGTATGTATTGCAGGTACACTAATCATGAATAACCTGAAATATGCAGGAATCTCCTTCAAGCATGGAAGAAGAAGATAATCTTTCAATGCTTTCACAAGTAAATAAAAGGAGAATGAATACATTCTAAAATGTGTAGCTTAAAACCCTTAAAACTGAGAGGTATTCTCCAGAAAGACTTTTTAAAGGTACATCAGGCTACAGTTGTTTGTAAATATTGTGTGTTGAAAGGGCAGACCCTCCGAAAAAACCTAGACTTTTTAATTAAAGGTACCAGATGGACTTTAAAACTCAGGTTACAATAGCTTTCACCTCCAGATAGTATTCCACATTAAAGCAGAAGCAATCTTCTTTTATGCTGTTTCAATCCATAGATGGTGCCTCTAAGAGGCACCATTTTGCAAAACAGCTGCTCAAGAAGCAACATTAGGTGTCCCATCCCTTCTGACATTTATGCTGACACTATGCAACTCCCAGGTGACAACACACCTAAGAAGTATTTTGCACTGGAAGCAGTATCAACCGCATGGAGTCCTTTCCACTTCTGAAATTCTACCGTATCGTTTTGTGTATTTTTAAGAACCCCCCAATCACTGCCACTTTGCAGCTCTTCTCTGCTACTTTTGCCTGTGCAGGTTAAACAATTTCGAAAATCTAAATTGACAACATGTATAATATTTCAGCTGGCTTACCTCTCTTCTGCAGCACCAATCACTTTTGCAGAGACTAAAGTAGTAGTCTTAAGAATTTATGTATGTAACAATATTGGAATTAGATTTCAAAAGCCAATTCTTAAAACCAGTACCGAACAAGCTGAATTATTATAAATGCCACTACGGTAAGAACACTGAAAACATTTAGTTTCTCTAAACAAGTTAAACAACCACAATGTAAACTGTTAGAAAAAAAAACTTCCTAAAAACTAACTGAAACACATTTAAAATATTTTGTCTGCTTGTCTGACCTTTGGAGACTTCATATGATCCTTTATCATGTGGTTTCTTCAGGTTCCTTATTCCCCTCAGACTGATTTAAGCAGTTTCCTCCTGACCGTCTATAAACTTCACTTTCAAAATACATTACATCCCTGGTTTATTATTTTGCCGCCTGTCTGATTATTTTCAGGAGAGAAGGAATTGAGATCAAAACAGAAAAGCCAAAGTCATCTTTTTGTTTGTTTTCAGAAGGAGGCTTGGCAAGTGCTTCACTATAATGAAGTTTCATTTCTGTTTTTTACAATCTTGCTTTTTGCAACATTGGTTGACTGTTGTGATGCATAAGTTGTTTATCTACATTTAATACAAAATGTTCCCTTTTGTGTTTGTTTGGGGTTTTGTCATGTTAGGTCTACTGAGCTTCCTGCAACAACAGTGGTTACAGAAATGGACACTTTCACAGCTTCTCAGACAAACAGTTCCACCTGCGACTTATATGAGCACAAAGATACAGCGCGGATACTACTGTCTGTCTTCTACAGCTTCATCTTGATCCTTGGGGTGCTTGGAAACACCATTGCCCTCACTGTCATTTTTAAAAACAGAAAGAAGATCAACTCCACTACCCTCTATTCAACAAACCTCGTCTTGTCTGATCTCCTGTTCTGTATCGCCTTGCCTACGAGGATATCCTACTACGCCCTGGGATTTCACTGGCCATTTGGAGAAGTGTTATGTCGAATAACCGCTCTCTTGTTCTATATCAACACCTATGCAGGTGTGAACTTCATGACATGTTTGAGCATTGACAGGTTTTTCGCTGTCGTACATCCCTTCCGATACAAGATTAGAAGGATTAAATATGCCAAGGGCATTTGTGTCTTTATCTGGTTTCTTGTATTTAGTCAAACTTTCCCATTACTTATACAACCCATGTCCCAGGAAGAAGAAGAAAGGACTACATGTATGGAATATCCAAACTTTGAAAAAATAGCACATCTACCACTTATACTTCTTGCTGCCTGTTTAGTAGGGTACCTTATTCCCCTCGGGATTATACTATATTGTTACTCTCAAATTAGCTGCAAACTTTTTCAAACGGCCAAGGAAAATCCACTGACTGAAAAATCAGGCATAAACAAAAAAGCAATCAATACAATCATATTTGTAATTATAGTGTTCATCATCTGCTTTACCCCTTATCATGTTTCAATCATACAACACATGATTAAGAAGCTTCAGAATGAACCCTCGTGCACTGAAAAGAAAATTTTCCAGAAGTCGCTCCATTATACTGTGTTTCTGATGAATTTTAATTGCTGCCTAGATCCTTTCATCTATTTCTTTGCATGCAAAGGATACAAGAGAACTGTGATGAAAATACTGCGACGCCAAGTGAGCGTATCCATTTCAAGCGCTGTCAGGTCACATCATGAAGAAAGCTCACGTGATGTGGGAGAAACACAAATGACGGTACTTGCAAAATCTTCTAACGGGAAGCTACCCGAGAAATAAAGTCTGTAGTAGACCACAGTGGAGCAAGCTTAAAAAGCCAGGGTCCATAGGAAAAACTCTCAGTGGTCCCTGTACAGCAGCTTAAGTAAGATTCTGTTTCTCAGGATGTCAGGAAATCAAGGAGTGATGTTGGACAGAAAAAGAATTGTCACAGGACAGCAGGAAAACTCAGCATTATAATTTCCTAGCTGTATCACTTTAACTGATCTCATTATTTTTTCCAGGAAATATGCACCATTGTGAATGTTCAGATTCCATACTGCACATACGTATGCCTGGATGTTATTAACTCAAGCAAAGACTTAATTTACAGTGCGTGTGTCTGAGAAAGGATTAAACACAAATAGCTTACATTTCACACTGACTACAACCAGAATATCTGAAAATTGCAGGACTTCTAGCTGAGTTACAATTACAGCAATGGTTTTGTTAGCCAAGTCACACAAGCAAAGAAAAATCAAACTGTGAGATAAAATGGGACAACTTCTGTGCACGTTTGACTACCACAAGTGCTTCGTTTCTAGCCCTTTAGAGGTGAAACTGCTTTTTATAGTGTTTGGAGCATAAATGTCTTATCAGACAAGTAAATTTTGTCAAATGTAATAGGTGAAAAGTTAACTGTTCGGTTCTCTCCAACACTGGGTATCTCCCATATCTTAAATCACTCATCTTTGCAAGGTGTATTATGTCTGTACTCCTTTTCCTAGAGGAGAACTTTTCTTTCTTGTTTGTATTGTGAAAAGCGTCTACTCCAGTTGTATATAAATTATTTATAAACACAAAAAGTAAGTTGAAGGAAGAGACTGTAATATGAAAACTGCGCCATTTCAGTTAAAAGAGCAGTGATATACGGTTCTTCAGAACTTCTGCTGAAGTCAGACAAGGACATAAGACAAACATTTTGTAACAGGAATAAAAGTTCACAGTGGAAGCTGCCAAGAAGTAAATGAATGGGTTAATTCTGATGGTGTGAGATGGCCACCTCTTTTTAAGCACCGTTCACCTACGAGATCAATAAATGAGAATAGTAGGAATGGCTGGGAAAGAACAAGCTTTCCCATCATGCCTTCATACAGCATACCTGGGATGCCTTTGGGCACACTGAAATTTGGCCAGCAAAGAGACCAAATGACTTAAACACATCCTGCTGGAATCCGCTCAATACCAGTTGAGTATCCAGGATGCAAGCCCTGGGTTCCTGCTGTCGTGCCCTTCCGCCGTGTGTCAGTTTCCTTCCCACACTTCATTCCTGGCCCCCCTGTCTTTTCTTTGGTCTTCCCTCTTATCAACCCAACTTGGTAATTGCACTGTGAGGTTGTGATGGAAAAGGAAAATTAAAGAGTGCCTGATAATTACTGGTAAAAGCTATGCCAGATGTCAGAATAAATGTTGTTTACTGCAGCTCTATCTCTCTGGCACTGAGGTTGTGTTGGAAGTAAAAAAAAACATTGTTACATTTGTCATCTTTGCAATTTCTTCCTTCCTCATGTGTTGACCTCCACCTACCTTCAAACATGGAAGGGTCATATCTGAACAGCAGTACGGAAACATTAAATTAACATTTACTTTTTCATGGGAAAGAAAATGCCAGAGACCCTATACTTCATACCACTTAGAATGTCAAACTTGAGTTTCTAGTTACAAAGGACACTATGCAACTAAAGGAAAACGGAGTGAGAGAAATAATTTTTAAAAAGGAGAAGTTCTACTTAATTCTGTATGCTATAGCAGTTCTGTTCCTGTCAGCTTTTTAAATAAACTATCCTAAAATATTATTTAAGAATTTGTTCCTATTGGAGTAAGCAAATGATAACCTGATAAAACCACAGACAGATCACTCATGAACACCTAGAAGCTGTAGAAATAAAATATAGGCATTATTAACATCACACCAGTACCAGCTCATTTTATTCTACTAATGTCTATTTTTTTTATTTTGATCTGTGTTGCATCTAACTGCAATTATAAAACCTTAAATGCAGAAAGCCTTTTATATTTGTCTGTAAAATATAACTCATGTATTACAGCACCACATAATGCAGATATCTATTCTCTTGTAAGTGGAAATGAAGTGAAGATTTGTATTGAAAAATATTTCTCTATCCCCATTTTCTCATGTTAGCAATCCTCTTATTTTCAAATTAGGCTTTGTTTTTAAATAACAACATTCTCAAACAGCTAACTTCACATCAAAATATCACTTTTTCTCTAATAAGCCTTAGAGTGTTGGTCCAGTTAGATACAGGTTTGAGAAAAGCTATTTTTTCTCCTCATTTTAATACTTCTCAAATGCTGAAGGAACCGATAAAATAAAGACCTTTAAAAGCCAAGATAAGCTGAGCTTCCTGACAAGAGTCCTAAAGGCACACACAAGGACTGTGACAATTTATAGCTGTGGCAGCTGATGCCACTGCTTCCCCTCACTACTTGTCAGCATGTGCTCACAGCTCATGCACGCTCGTGTCAATGAGGAGCCTCTTTTCCGTGTGCTTATCTGAAACTGCCAAAAGTAGCGGCGGTGGTTTCAGCCGGCCTGGGACACTGCACTGAAATGGTTTAAAGAGCATCTGTCCTATTTCTTCTGCTGGTTGTGCTGGGAGGCTGGTAGCCATCACCAGAGAGATGGTAACAAGCTGTTGTGTAGGAGCAAGGGAGAGCAGTAATATTGAAAACTTACAGTTGTTCTCAAACAACTGTTTTTCTTCAAGATGCCCTTACTCATTTATCCTGCTGGCCCTCCTCCCCCAGTAATGTTTGTTGGGAGTATTTTTACGATAGCAGTTACCCCTCCTGCATGCCACAGACATGAATAAAGGGGGTAAGGCCATACCTGGTATCTCTTTTCCTCTCCAACACTGAGTGTATAACAGTTGTGTTTGTCTTTTAAGACATGAGTCTTAAACGCCATGCAACATGTGGCTGAAGCAATATGAGCTCTGCAAAAGAAAATGAGCTTTTGCTTTGGCAAAAGCTTTTGATACATTCTAGGAAATGCCCCCTTCTACATGAAAGGCTGGGAAATGGTCCTACAGATCTGGAGCTCACTCGCCCTTTTCACATATAAATTGACAAGTAGCAGCAGGTTCAAACGGCTTGCTCATTATGAGGATCTGATTGAAGTTATCTGGCGAAACTGGGTCTCTATTTAGAGAGTGAAGTCCAGTCATGATCTTAAAACCTGTGTTCATGACAAAACAAGAGAGTATCTTTTAACTCTACACTTCGGAGTACAGGGCTAGGGCACCTGCTAAGAGGACTCCAACTAGACTATGTATCCACTGCTAACACCCCTCTCAAATCTTACCTGGTAGGCAATGTGACAGAGCACACAGAAATAAAAATGATCATGGGGGTACATTTTGGCTGTCTCTGTTCAAATACAAAAAACAAAGTTGTACAGAAAGCTGTTGCTGAATGCATGACCAAATGATGGTGCATCATGTGAAAAATCCCCAAACACAGGCATTTTCAACAAAAGAGCATTTAGTGCCTTCACCTTTTCTTTTGCTAAGAATGCAAAACTAAGCACTAGTACTGCAAGTGCTCAGATAGGTTCCCTCAGCTGCCTTGGGCTAAAGATACCGAAGCCTAACTGAAAGTGTGGAGATCCTAGTGTGGAAAGA
>JAVSBS010026359.1:10846-29928 GCA_033124195.1 Coracias cyanogaster | reverse complement strand
CAGTAAGTTTATGCATTTAGTGCTATGACAACTTTTAACCAGTAGTCTATTCTTAAACCTTCACTGTGGCACAACACAGTAGGGGAATAAAAAGTGAAGCAAAATTTCATCCAGATTGAGAACAGTAACCCAAAACTACATGTGAACTCACCTACAACAGCAACTTAAGAAGCTGACACATGGGAGAGTTGCTTCCTGCATCACTGGTGCACTGGACTGTGCAAGAAGCTTCAGTTCGTTCTTTTCAATAGGTCCAAAGGATGGAAAGTTCAGAAGAAGGACAATACAAGCTCAAGCCTGCTCCTTACCTAACTGAAGTGAATGGTCATCCTTCTGCCCCTCTGTGTGCAGAACTTCTCTGTGTCAGCTGGACAAAGCTTACATTACACGGTTACGTGGACAGGCAAAACATCTCTTTCTGTGCCATGACTAAACCACTGAAAGACCCAGCAGCACAGGGCTCCTGCAAAAGCAACAGCATGAACATAACCCCTTCAGTGCTGCACTTTCATGTTGCTGCAAGTGCTCCAGCTCATGTCTTCTAAGGCTCACTGTCACTTGCTGAATAATAGACCACATATAATAGACCACATGTGCCTTACCCTCAGACATGAAGTACATTGGCTTAGCTTTTAACTACTCAAAAATGGCTTTAACACAACAGAACCCAACTAAAATTACCTTCTTTACTCCTCGGATTTCAGAATAGCAAAAAAAAGACCCTGGCGGGAACTGAGCATTTATTTCAGTAAAAGCTGGAGCAGTGGAAGTACTCACCCATCTGAGGGAAACCAATGCAAGACACTCATCTCTAGCTGACAAAACAGTACAGAAGGAGAGGAAAACAAAAATAGAGTCAGGTGCTTCCTACACCAGAAACCAACGCGCCAGGGGAATGCGGCGCAGCAGAGTAGCCCACTCCCTCTTGCAAACCACAGTTAGTGCAACTTTTCACTTGGGTGTTCGTGTCCAAATGTTTATCACTCTGCAGCTGCAGCCAGCCTGAGCACTGAGACAAGAACGAGCATACACTTGCTGGAAGTGCAAACACCCTCTTTTCAGCACACTCGGGGGAAGGCCTTCCAGCTTGTCAGCAGCAGAGCAGTTTGGCTGCCTCTCCTCAGCCAGGCAGACTGTGAAAAGCCTGAGTGAAAGCAGAAGACAGACTGATGGGTATATGCTATGGCAAACCAGCTGGATGGCTAACCTGCCAGTAAACTCAACTGGGCTGCTGTTATCCATCTGTGTAAACGATTCCAGCTGCCCTCACAAGGCTTGACCTCCCCTGTAGGGTCAAGACATCAACCACCCTCTTCAGATAAAATGAGACACAGCTATAAAACCTCATCCTTCCAACCCTCCCCCAAGAAGACAGCAAGCCAAGAGGCACTTCACCGCATACAGCTCTTCCGATCCCAGCCTCAACATCTGCCTGGTTTCCATCCAAATCCAGAATTACTTTTGTGCTCCTCTAGCTAAGGGGGGCACTCTCTATCCACTTGCTCGTTTCAGTACATTCAGAGCGCAATTCAGGTGGGAAGTGACCTCCAGCCTTCTGTACATTACTTTTCCCAAAATAAAGTACTGTTGCCTAGGAGAGTTCAAAAGCCTAGCTATTCCCTTCCAGGAGCCACAGACTCTTTTTTAAACCTTTTGAAAATATATATGACTGTCCTGGTTTTGGCTGGGATAGAGCTAATTTTTGTTCTTAGAACGTCACTGAATTTCAATGAGCTTTCACTAAACTTGAAAACAGTTTGAGTGACTCATCCGTCTGAAGGATGCTGCAGAGTTGTTTTGCTAATGATAAAGCCACTGAGGAGTTTTCAACACTGGTTAGTCCTTTTAAGATAACCCTTCATCCTAAACTATTAAGCACTTTTTAATAGATTTATATTTCTATCGGATGGTCTGGGTAGGATCTGCTGCTCGTTGCATTTAAGAGGTCTTTAGAATGATCATAAAAATTAAGTTCGGTATTAGTTCATCTAAACAGGAAAGACCAAACATTTAAAGATACTATTAATGTACACACTGGAAACTATACCCAGGTCCCTTCCTGTGATTACCTGACCCACCCAACTGATCTAAGCAAATAGCTACACACTACCACAAACCCATTCAGCTGAGATAAATTACGCAACCCCAGCAGAGAGGGTATTTTTCACAGAAGTTATCTTTAGCACTAAGTGAGCATCACCTACCTACGCTACTTTTACAGTCAGAGAAGACAGACATCCCCACAAACAAACCTGATTTTGGCAACATCTGAACTGCAGGACTTTGTTGCTTCTGGCACCATGTGCGCATCCTGGCAAATTCTTGACTGCATGCCAGGAGGAGACTGAAACATTACTGTTCTCTTCCTCAACACATATCTCTCTGCTTCATTTTGGATTGGGGGGGCGGGAGGGGAAAGGAGGCCACAAGAAGTACCAAACTCTCTATATATTGTGTTCCAATGTCCCAAAGACTGCTGGTCAGAGATTTGGAGCTATTGAGTACTCTACACAGAAATCTGGAATAATCTCTTTCTCTGAATGGCTCTTTCAAAGGCTGGATCTTTCTTTGAGTTGACAAAGAGAAAACATAGGAAATTAATTGTCTCTACCTACTACCCTTCATGAATACTCTCATCCCACCAAAGAAGTCTGTTGCAGTGACATAGTTCAGAGATTTTACTCCATTTTAACAAAGCCTAAAACCTCTCTTCATGCAGCATTTTTCTGCAAAGCTCTTAAATAGGTGTGTTATTATTTTGGACAACAAGTAAAGTATAGAAGCATTGCTGTTGTGTTAGCAAAATATGGTAAGTACAGAAGTGTAGTTAAATGCACCAAAAGTTCTCATTTCAAATGTAGCATGTTTCTATCACTTTCAGACTGACTACTATCCAGGGCAACATAAATAAAATGGGGATTTCCACTAAACCAGACTATGCTCTACAGAAAACACATTTACATTGCACTTATTAGAAACTTCTGCGTAACCAAGATGTATATTCTTGCAGATACCTTTGCACATAAACATTAAACAAAAATGTGCTTTCATTATACCCAACATTTCAAAATGTATTTTTAAAAGATATATAGTAAAACAGCCCAGTTTGACCACACTGGAAATATTATAAAAGCTTGCCTGGTGAAAGGTACTAGAAATATCAATTCACAGACATTACATGTCTGTGAAATACTAACTTAAAAGAATGACCAATAAAAGAGCTCAAAACTAGCGAGATTACGTCATTGCTTCCTGCCTGTGAAGAGGAGCTATTTTAGCTAAGCAAAGTTGAGCAGAGAAGAGGAAGTCTAAAGCTTCTACAGATTTGGGGCTATGAAAGGAGCATCTCTGA
Source organism: Coracias cyanogaster (assembly GCA_033124195.1). Taxonomy (NCBI): domain Eukaryota; kingdom Metazoa; phylum Chordata; class Aves; order Coraciiformes; family Coraciidae; genus Coracias; species Coracias cyanogaster. The sequence continues at coordinate 26,576 of JAVSBS010026359.1, read as the reverse complement.
AGAAACTTTGTAGTGCACAAAAGGTGAGTAACAATCCATTATGATATGCTAGCAAAGTACCTTAGATGTTTATGTATGCTGCTACGATAGACTTCCTGGTTCAGAAGTTGAACAAGGGCATAAATTCTAGAACTGAGAAGATACTTAATTTTTAATGCACTTTTCAAAGTATCAGCAGCGTTCTGTAAATAACATTTAAAGCAAAATGATTGAAAAGCACAGTACCAAAAATACTGTTGTTAAAGACTTTAACAACAATTTTCAAAATATGCAGTAATTAAAACCATTGGAAAGTATGTTATCACCAAAGGAAAAATGTTTGTTTTCATTAAACTAAAACCAGGAGAAGATATTGTTGCTTGGTCTCTCTGTGCTTCACAAAAAGCCATGTCCTCCTCAGGGAAATGTGAGCAAATGTAAGGGATAGCCAAAGGAAAAAAGGGGACTGGGGCGAAAGATAGATATATGATCCTTTAAATGGAGTCACTGTTGCCCAATTCATAGTAAGAATCTGGAGGAAAATATTTAATTCTCGTTCTGTTCTGAAAGTCTTTGACCTCCTGCACAGCACCTTGATGGGCTTCACAATTCGTAACAGACATTCAGGACTCAGCTATCATTAAAAAAGTAAAACAGATTGATAAAACATATGGACCAACATCACAGTAATAATTCAGAATTAACACAGACATCCAGAAACCAGTGACTCCCGGGGCTCTTCTGTAAGCACTTTAATCAATACCAGTAAGTAAGTGTTCCCATTATGAAAAGTGGCAACTAGGGCAAACCCATCTACTCAGAGGCACCCAAAGATCTACTTGGGCTCCCCTGGGAGGTATCAACCTGAACTCCATGCAGACAGGTACTGATGAAAAAGCAGAACATCTGCATTTGTGTATAAATGCAGATAGGTAACCACATGCTTTTTTAAAAATCTCATTATTTCTTACCTACATAAATACTAAATTTTAGAGTCTTAAAAATTAAATTTAAGAGAAATACCTAATTAGAAAACTGAAATGCATTCAAACCCACAAAGTTCAAGAACAGTGTTTTCAACAACTAAACAACCCACCCCTCCACCCCCTTTTTGTTACAGTAGGTCCATTCTTTGGTATATCCCAGAACTGGCACAAACTTGAAACAGCCAGCAAACAAGCCATGGAACCACAGGTTTTCTTGACAGAAACTCACACCAGATTCAGCTTCCTCTCTTCCCAGCAACATTACACTGCTGGTTATTTTGGAAACAGGATCTGACCAGAAATGATTACAGTCACTGCAAGTCCAAAGGAGAGAAAAAGCAAAACCAAAACCCATGCTGTTTGTTAACATTCATCTGTAAAACATGAATTCTGCTACCTATCTTATGCATTACTACTGAATCCACCTGCTAAATCAGTCAGGATCTTGAGATAGGTAGCCATGCACTCTGTCATACACAACCACTAGCAAGAGAGAAAAAAACAGAACAAAAGAGGAAAAAACACTTAAAATGTGCAGGGGCGGGGGGGTGGTTAAGCAATATTTGGACAATTTCACGCAATAGTAATGAAAGTGGGACAGTATGCCAGAAAATATTTAAACTGTGCTACAAGTATGTACTACAAAAATCTTCTTTCAAGCACGTGCCATCTACTTTTCAATAAGGTCTGCTATCACTTTTTTACTATTATTTTTAGGGTTCTTTGCACAATGAGGTATTTTAGAAGCATTTATGCAGAGCCTCATTCATTCAGAGCCTCCAAAACTCTTTTTTGTCAGTATTGTATGAACAGCTTTTCCATACAAAACATAAATTCTGTTACATGTTCCAATAACCTCATTGGAGGTTGTTTTGTACAGCTAAACAAAAATGTCTATGTGACAAAAGTTTAGGGCTAGATATTTGTATGCTTTTTTTTTTATTATCTGTAAACTGGAGAATTGTAAGAAAATCAGATGTCCAAATTTTGTATTTCAAGGCAGAAAGGCAGAAACTAACCTGAAGATCTAATAGGTCACACTTAAGTTAGTCACTCCATCGATACTCTTCTCAAAAGCAGCTGGTATTTTCCTGTGTTGAACCAGGATGCTACATTTATGAACACTGGTTCAATCTCCTGTGTGTTCCTATACTGAAAAAAGTACCTTTTTTATTATTAGTATATATTACTAATATATTTATATATTAGTGAAAGCATAAACCAGACAAGCAGTAATTTTTTTTCAATGCATTCTCCGTTTCTGGAGATAAAACACAGAGGAACTTTGCACTCTTCTGCTCTTGAGAACAGTTTTGGTGCCTAACTGATACAGTAGAAGTGACCTGGCTGGCTGTCAGAAGTGGGAAGATCAGACAAACAACTAACTCTTTCCTCCTCCTCCTGTTCACAGAGCTGCCGCAGGGCTGGGTAAAAGGGCAAACAAGAGGAACCCTCCCATGCAAAGTCATGGAACGTGACCTCAGCAAGAGCCAGGAAAGCTGGGGGGCAGCGCAGCTGGGGTTGGGGTGTGGTGTGAGTCATGGAAACACCAGGAAAGGTCACCATCCCAAATGCTCCCAAGTAAACCAGGGGATAATCTCTTTCAGCTCTCATCACCTGAGCCTGCATAATGGCATTTCAGGTGTCCAGCTCCCATGACCAAGAAGCTGAGAGAAGCAACACAACTGTGCTCTGGAGCAGGTGGCTGCCAGCCACCAACTTCCCCCCTCCAACAAATACTGTTTACATAAGGCCTGGTCAGAGACTATTGCTGCTTTCTACCTTTTTACGTTTTTAAATAGAAAGTCTATCAATCTATTAAGCTCATTCATACATCAGATGGTTGGTTCTGATGCTGGGGAATTAAATACTGCATTAGAAGTGACCTAGCTAGTCAGATAGCTCTCTAGCATCTTTATAAGCAACAGCATGCTCCTATTCTTGTGGGAGCTAAGTAGAGCTCCTACACAGTTAAAAGTCCGTACTTCACTTTGCACATCAAAATGTCACTACATGCCATGCTCATTTCTTCTCATAACTAGTTTCACTCATTCATTTTTCACCAGGGACAGCTTGAATAAGTATTTTCTTTAAAATACAACTCTCTTACCTCAATTACAGCTCTTTCAACCTAATTATCAGCTACTGAAGCACACTCAAAGTAGCTGGTCAATCTTGACTTTTTGATTCCTTATAGAAGAAGTCTCTTAAATAATGAAATATGTTTAATTAAAACTAGATTATAAATATTATTTCTCACAAGTCTGACAGTACATATACTTCCTTCAGGGCACATTAATGTATTGTAGTCAGAAAAAAGCAAGTACATAAGTACCATAAGTACAATCTCATCACGAAATCCCATCCTACAACAATCTTGTTTGGGTTTAAAGTAAGTTTTTATTTGACTGAGAATAACATTTAATATTTTATCTATTTTTAGGGTACTTATGGAGTGCAACAACTATTCCTAAATTCAATTAAAATATGATTCCTGGGAATCACCACCCTGAAGAATACAGGATTGCATCACTGGTCTTCTACAGCTTTGTATTCGCAGTGGGATTGTTGGTGAATGCCACTGCACTATGGGTTTTCAGCTGCACTACCAAGAAGAGAACAACTATAACTGTATATATGATGAATGTGGCATTACTTGACATCATTTTTATATTTTCCTTGCCTTTTCGGATAATCTACCACGGGAAAGAAATGTGGCCTTTCGGAGATATGTTCTGTCGGATTATCAGTGCTTTCACTGTATTTTATCCAGCCATTGCTTTGTGGTTGCTCGCTTTTATAAGCGTAGACAGATTTATGGCTATTGTCCAGCCCAAACATGTCAAAGAACTAAAAAATACAAAAAAAGCTGTGCTGGCTTGCACTGGAATCTGGGTAATGACCCTCGCTACAACGTCCCCATTGCTGTTTTTACAATCCGATCCGGACAAAGCCTCAAATTTCACCACCTGCATGAAGATGCTTGATATCATCCATCTAAAGGAAGTAAACACATTGAACTTTTCTCGCTTGATTTTTTTCTTTTTGATTCCCTTGTTTATCATGATGGGGTGCTACCTAGTCATTATTTACAATTTTATCCGTGGCAAGACTTCCAAACTGAAGCCTAAGGCCAAGGAGAGATCCATAAGAATTATAGTTACTCTGATTGCGCAAGTGCTCCTCTGCTTTGTACCCTTCCACATTTGCTTCACGTTCCTGATGTTGCACGATGAAGACAAAACTTACAATCCCTGGGCGGCCTTTACCACCTTTCTCATGAACCTCAGTACATGCCTGGACGTTATACTGTACTATATTGTTTCTAAACAATTTCAGGCAAGAGTCATCAGTGTAATCCTCTATCGCAATTACCTTCGAAGCGTGCGCAGGAAAAGTTTTCGAACTGGAAGTGTAAGATCACTCAGTAATATGAACAGTGAAATGATATAAAAAGAGGGAAAAAAAATGTCAGGGGACTTTTATAATGTAAACAGGTGATCCTTTTTCTGAAGTCTAGCATTTTGACTACACTGAAGAATGTTCTAGAGCCAGCAGTAACAGATATATTTGTTCCACTGTAAATATGAGAGAAGCAAAATAAAAATTGCACCTCTCTATATTTGCTCAACAGCTTTTTAAACCTCAAATGAACTAACATCTAGTACTGGTGTTAAACTTTCCAATGCTTTTGTCATCTCCAAAGAGTGTGAATATTGTCAGACGTGAAAAGTGACTAATAGTATAATAAAGTAGACAATACTGAAGAATAATGATACAAGATATATTTTTTTTATATTTGCACAACCAAATGCTCCTGAAACAACTGTATATCCCACTTTTCTAAAATTAGCTTCATTCTCTCACAGCCAATGTTAGCCCAACTTAAAGAGAAAACATGCAGGTAACATTTATATTTCATTCAACTGAAGACTTTTTTGATGCAGCTTTCGTTGTGACAACATTCTGCAGTCATAGATAAAAATATCATTAAAAGGTGTAACAGCCAAACTATCCATTAGTTCCCTGCGGGTATGATGTGCACATTTATTACACTCTACTCTCGCACAAAGTAACTTTTTACACAGATGAAAATACTGAATTTGCCCAAACACACAAGCAGCCTATGTCCCAGCAGCAAACTTAAAAGTAGTAAACATGATGAGCAACTGCAGTACTACTCAAGCTTTCAACCCCTTCTGAATACTCACATGCTCCAAAAAATATATCTATAATGTCAAACACATGCTTTTTCTTCCTTATTAAATCAGCCTTTAGCTACTTTCAAGAGACTCACTAAAAAAGTAGAAACAAACAAACAAAAAGCTTAATATGGTGTTTAATATTAAAAATCTTGCTCTAAGAACTTTTATTATTACCTCAGAGCACGCAACACATGGAAACTCAAGCCTGTATGAGGCTGATCTCACCTGTCAGAAGCTTAACAACAAAGGCTCTGCACGCTCTACGGTTCTACTCTAACAGGTACATCTCTTACTAAGTGCAGAAATCTTAGGCAAAACCAAACCACTAAGTATCTTAAAGCTTCCAGAACTTCAGATTCAAGCACTAAATGGAGTAACATGCACTAGAACTCAATTTTTGAAGCACAAACATATGAAATGCATATAACTGCATATGCATTTCAAAGTGAACATAAAGGTGTATGTTACAGCTGTGCTATCTTTGTGATTGAAGAAATCAGCACCAACCTCATTTCCATTTTCAGATTTACCGAATTGAACAAAATGAAACGGGGCAATAATTTGCATACTGCAAACTGTTTCAATCACACTGACATTTGAAATGGGACTAACTGAACAGAAAGGAATCATCATTTATCATTTATCCAAGTTAACCACAGATCACAACCAGGAAATGAATGTCTGAAAATATAATAGCTGTGCCACGAACCTTTACATTGTAGTTCAAAAGAGGATTAAATTTAATTTGAAGGGATACATGAAGAAAGTCTTTTTATTAAATTAAAATCTGCACAAAATAATCCCTTGAAACTATATCTAAAATAACCAATCAATTAGGAGCTACTTACAAACCAGAAGGCAAGCTGTTGATGGTGATGCCAAATACATACTGAGTGATTTCTACAAGGAGAAGATCAAACAAAGCTGAGAGCATCCAAGCACCCAGTAAAAACGACTGGAAAGAAAAAGTTTAATTTGAATTAATTTAACAGTTTTAAAATGAGGTTTTTACTGTATCTCTAAATAAAATAAAAAGCAAGAAAATCACTATACTAGTTCAATTAAGACAAACAAAATCTTTAGCAAACATAAATCCAGACCCACACGTCTAGATAGTGAAGAATGAAGAGTTAGATTTGTTATCAAAATTAGATTCTGTGGGTCTTACAACTTTCAACCAATACAGCTGCAAACTTTAATTAGAAAAATCCACTGACTGCAGGATATTATCAACATAAAATTTAGATTTATGGAAACCAAATTCTCTTTAAAACTCTTTAACATGTATTTCTATACAAAATGTTAGTAATAAAACTGCAATATTAATCCAGGACTACAAGATTCTAAACAGCGTAGAAAACAGTTTCTGTGAAAAACAAATGTAACTGGAACTTACTGAAAACTTCCTGCTGCCATATCTTCTTTCAAATATTCTAAAGTTGTAAATGAGCAGACTGCTGCAGAATGTGTCTTTCAAATCTAGACATATTGTTCTCCCACACAGAAGTCTCCAAATCTAGAAGGTTAAAGATTGTCATGTAAAGTGTCTCTTCCTTCATGGAAATTCTTTATTGGGCTCAGAGAGAATGTAATACCGAAGTCAGGTAACAGAAATGCAGTACATTTAAGGAGGGAAATAAAGAGAGTACAAATGTTACGGAGAATTCAAAAAATCTGTTTAAAAATCAAAACTTTTCAAGGAAGAAGTCTACCTATTGAAATAAATCTACAATTGAAATCAATTCGAATACATTATGTCCCTAGTTCATATTTACAAATATAAATGGAAATTACAATCACAGTAAATTGTAGAATTACAATTTTTTAAAAAATAAGAAACTTCCAGATACCAACTAGCCCAGTGCTTTAAGCAGGTCTAACCAGATCAACCTGCTCAGGGCCATGTCAACTCAAGTCTTGAACACCTCCAAGGATGGAGATTCCACAAACCTCTCTAGGCAACCTGTGCCAGTGTTTGGCCGTGGTTTAAAAAACTAAATAAAATCCTTACAACTACACAGAATTTACTGTGTTCCACCTTGCATTCACTACCTCTTGCACCACCTCTGTGCATCTCCAAGCAGAGTCTGGCACCAGCTTCTCTATAGCTTCTGATCAGGTACTTGTAGACAGTAATAAGGTGTCTCCTCTCTACCTTCTCTTCTTGAGGCCCAGCAGACCCAGTTCTCTTAGCCTCTCCTTACGTATGTCACAGGCTCCAACCCTCTGACTGACTGTCTTGGCAGACCCACTCCAGTGTGTTCATATTGTTCCTGTACTGAGGATCCCAGAACTGGGCATATGTGAGACCACTTCTAGAGCACAGTGTCAACTAGAGGAGTAGAGTCACTTGCCTTAATCTACTGGCCACACTCTGGCTAATACGGTCCAGGAGATGGTTGGCCTTCTTGGCTGCAGGGGCACACTGTTGACTCTTGTTGTCCACTGAGATCCACACAGGTCCTTCTCTGCAGAACCACCACCCAAACACTTGCCTCTGCCCGCCAGCACTGTTGTAGCCTGGGGTTATTCCATCTCAGAAGCAGGACTTTCCAATTCATGAAGTTCCCATCAGTCCATTTCTTGGGGTTGCCAAGGTCTCTCTGAATAGCAGTGCTGCCTTCCAACATATTGCCCATTCCCAGAAATTTTTGATCACCCACAAACTTGTTTAAAGTGCATTGTATCCCATCATCCAGGTCACTAATGAAGACATTAAATAGTACTGGTGCCAGTACCAATTTCTGAGGGGCCCTCCCCTAATTAATACTTGCTAAATAGACTTTGCACTAATGACCGTAACTCCATTGAGAGTCCAGTCAATTTTCCACCCATCTTCTTGTCCAGTTATTCAGTACATACCTCACCAATGTGGCTTCAAGGACACAACCAGTGACTGGGTTACAGGCCCTCTTAAAGTCAAGGTATGCAAAATCCACTGACTCCCCCTTTTCCACAGCACAACTTGCCTCATGGAAGAAAGCAACCAGTTGGTCAGGCATGCTGTCACAGAATCATAGAATGGGCTGAGGTAGGAAGGGACCTCTGGAGATCATCTAGTGCAACATCCTTACCCAAAATCAACTAAAGCAGGATGTTAACTGGCCATGTCCAGTCTGGTTTTGACTATCTCCAAAGATGGAGACTACACAATTATCTGGGGAAACTGTTCCTCTGTTCCATCAGTTCCATTGGTCTTACAGTATAAAAGCTTTTCCTTTAAATGGAATTTCTTGTATTTAAATTCCTCCCCCTTGCCTCTTGACCTTTCCCTGGGCCTGGCTCCCTCTTCTTTGCTCCCTCCCATCAGGTATTTAGACACACTGGTAAGATCTACCCTAAGCCTTCTCTTCTCCAGGCTGAAAAATCCCAGCTGTCTCAGCCTCTCCATGCATGCCAAACACTCCAGCCCCTGACCATACTGGTGGCCCTTGGCTGGACTCATAACAGTATGTCATGGTCTATCTTGTACTCAGGAGCACAGCACAAAGGACAGCCCTCCAGATGTGGTCTCACTAACGCTGAGTAGAGATGAAGGATCACCCCACCAAGCCTCATTGTGAGGCTTTTTCTAACGCATCCCAGGATGCTGTTGTGGCTTTTCAGCCACAATGCTGTATTGTTGGCTTATGTTCAACTTGATCTCCACTAGGACCCCCAGAGCCTTTTCTGTAAAGCCAACTTCTAGCTGGTCAGCCCCCAGCTTGTACAGGTGCATGGGGTTACTCCTCTCCAGGGGCAAGACTTTGCATTTGCCTTTGCTGAACTTCATGAGGTTCCTGTTGACCCTTTTTTTCCATCCAAATGGCAGCAGAACTAACTGGTGTATCAACTACTCATCCAAGTTTTACATCATCCACAGGCTTGTTGAGACCACACTCTATCCTGCTGTCCAGTTTTTGAATGAAGACATTAAATAGTACTGGCCTCCATATTCATCCCTGGTGTACTCCACTAATGACTGGCCTCCAGCTAGACTTTGTACCACTGATCGTGGTACCACTGAGCCTGTCAGTTCAGCTAGGTTTCAGTCCACTTCACTGCCCTCTTATCTCACCTGTACTTCATCAGTTTGTCTGAGGATGTTACGGGAGACAGTGTAAAAAGCTATACTAATGTCAAAATAAACAACATCCACTTCTGTCCCCTCACCTACCAAGACAGTGAGGCATCTATCTCATCACAGAAGGCTATCAAGGTAGTCAAGATTTCCACTTCACAAATAGTTGCTGACTACCCCCAGTCACTTTATTGTTCTTTGCGTGTCTGAAAATGATTTTTAGGATAACTTGTTTCATCACCTTCCCAGAGATCCAGATGATGCTGACTGGCCTGTAGTCTCCCAATCTCCTTTCTTGCCTTTCCTGACTATAGGAATGACATCTGCTTTCTCCCAGTCCTCAGGAACCTTCCTTGATTGCAGTGACCTTTCAGAGATAATCCAGAGTGGCCTCACAATGACATGAGCCAATTCCTTCAAAATTTGTGGGTGTATAGCATCAGGTCCTGCGGATTTCCGTATGCCCAGTTAGTTTACATGGTCCTTGACCTGAGTTCCTTTCACTGAGTTTAAGCCTTCATTGCTTCAGACTTTCACACTATTCTCAGCAGCCTGGGATTCCTGAAAACAAGTCTTACTAGTAAAGAACCAAGGCAACGCAAGTACTGGATAACTTGTCCTTTTCCATGTCTTCTGTCTCCAGGTGTCCGTTCCCATGAAGCAGCAGGCACACATTTTCCTTAGTATTCCTTTTGCTGATATTCCTGTAGACACCATTCTCGTTGCCCTTCACGTCTTTTGTCAGATTCAACTCCAGGTGGGCTTTGGCTTTCCTAAGCCATACCTGCATGCTCAGACAGTGTCTCCATATTCCTCCTAGATCATCTGATGTGCTTCCATCTCTTTCGTGCTTCATTTTTATGTCTGAGTTTAGTCAGGAGCTCCATGTTCATGCATGAAGGCCTCCTGAAAACTTTACTTGATTTCCTTAACACAGGATGAAGCATTCCTGAGCTTGGAGGACATGATCCTTGAAAAGCATCAGATCTGCTGGTATACTCTTTTTTCAGGAACTGTATCCCATAAGAGTCTTCCAATTAGATCCCTGAACAGGTCAAAGTCCACTCTCTTGAAGTCCAGGATTGCAATCCTGTAACTTGCCTTGCCCTCTCCTCTCCTCTCAGGACCCTGAACTTCACCATCTCATGGTCACTGCAACCAAGGCTGACCCCAATCTTCACAAGGCCAACAGGTTCTTCTTCATTGTTTGAAAGTATGAGGTCCAGACACAATATCTCCCTTCATCAGGTCGTCAAACATCTGTGTTAGGAAGTTGCTATCAATGCACTCCAGAAACATCTTGGATTGCCTATGCCCTGCTGTGTTGCCCTCCAAACTTCTATCAGGATGGTTAAAGCCCTCTATGAGGACCAGGGTCTGAAATTGAGAGGCTTCTTCCAGGTGTCTTCCAGAAGAGACCTCATCTACTTCTTCATGATCAAGTGGCCTGTAGCAACCACCACCACCACCACAGTTGGCTGTGCTGGCCTGCCCTCTAACCCTGACTGAAAAACTCTCAGCTTCCTTATGTCCCAAGACAAAGCTCTGCACAGTTTGGCTGCTCTTTCACATAAAGAGCAATTACCCTCTGTTACTGTCCTTCCTAAAGAGCTTGTATCCACCTGTTGCAACACTCCTATCACAGGAGCTAACCCACCACACCTCCGTGACCCCAGTGAGACCATAGCCCTGTAAATGGCTATGATCTTTAATTCCCCTTATGACCTTTAATTCCTCTTATTTGTTCCCTGTGTAGCACGCATTACCGTACACTTCAGAGGGGCACCCAGTCACGCTGATTCCCCAGAAGACATATGGGCGTGTTCCACATAAAGCTGTCCCATAGCCACTTACTTATTTGTGTGCATACACTTGAAGCAGGTCCCTTTCAGTCCTGTTTTGTTGATTGCAAGAGCCCTTTTGTTCACATTAGCCTGTATCCTTTGCTGGCTAGCCTAGCCCACTGCCTCCTCACTTGGCTGTGGGTTGTCATCTCCCTCCTTTGCTGTTCCTATCTTAAAGTTCTCCACACCAGGCTGGCTTTCCTGCTAGTAAAGATGCTTTGTCCCATTTGGTCAGGTGGATCCCATCTCTTCAAAATACTCCTCAATCCTCAGACATGGTCCCATGGGCACAAAACCCAAAACCTTGGATCTGTCCACTTCACCTTGGTTGGCTGCTCCCAGTCACTCCCGCATGTGTTGAGGAAAGGCTTCTAAAAAGATTTGCTCTATGACCTTCCTAGGGACCAGGGTAAGACTCAATGGCCTGGTGTTACCTGGATCCTCTTTTCTACCCTTTATGAAGATGAGTGTGATGTTTGCCTTTCTCCAGTCATTGGGTATGTCCACTAGTTGCCACGATCTTTCAAAGATGGTACAGAAGGGTCTCACAACTACATTTCCAGCTCCTTCGGCACCCTTAAAGGTAACCTATCTGGTCCTATTAACTTATGTGTATATAGTATGCATCATTTTCTCAATGATGTATACTGCTTCACTCTCACAGACTGCTAGGAGGCTTAGGGACCTTGGAGGCTTGAAGGCAAAATGTACTGGTACAAACTAATAAATGTACCTGCCTAAATACTTCTGCCTTTTGCATATTGCTTGTTACTAGGTCTTGTGCCACGATGAGGACTGGACCATACTCTCCTTAAGCCTTTCCTTTGCTGCAGATGTACTTACAGAAACCTTCCTTGCTGCCTTTCATCTCCCATGCTAGTTTCCAGCTCAGCTTTGGCTCTCCCTGCTCCCTTTCCTAAGCCACAGCCTGCTAAGCATTCCTTCCTCCATGGAAGCCCAAATGTCAACACACTGCCTGAGCTTTATGTTTCTCAAGGCCTCAGCCAATGCTTCTGCCTCTAACTTCCCCTGCATACTAAAGGACTAAAGAAGAAGTGGGACCTCACCGTTCTAGCTGTCCCATGTCAACATGCCCAACATTTAAACCTAGCCAGTGGCATGAGTACCATCCCTCCTGAAGTCCAAACTGGCAGAGCTGTGACCTTGCAGCTGAAAATTTCACGATAACATTAACTGAACAGCCCTCACAGAGCACAGAATGCTTCTAACCCTAACTGCTCTTTACTTCAGCCAGCATGATTACGTTAGACCTATGTATTTTTTAAGATCTTCATTTTACACACAGCATCTTCACTGCTTTTCAGGGTCCCATTTATGGAGACAAAGATCTTTTAGTTTTGAACAGTACATATTTTGCCTTCCAAATCAAAAGGACTGCTCTTCAACCGCATGCTCTATTTCCTGTGCTCTCTACCAGCTTTAACAAGTGTTAATATCCAATATCCAAAATGTCTCTTCAGCCCCTGCAAAAAATCCATTCAATTAAACTCATCCCCACTGATGAATTTATTCTAAAGAATTTTTTTTTAAGTGTTCTCATTTGAATATTAGCATCAAACAGAATTTAAACGAACTGCTCTCCCTGATCTCAGAGGTACATAATTACACATAACTTACTGCAAAGGTTATGACAATAAATGAAACAACAGTTTCAGGAAAGAATGCCCACAAATTTGCCCAAGCACCACAATAAAAGTATCGCCACTTCTACAGATACTTGCAAATGTTTATGCTTAAAATGCAGTAGTTGGTTTATTTGAATAAAGCACAGCTACTTTTCAGGAGATCAAAGAAATGGAAAAGGGAGGACTCTTCTAAAGACAAACTGCAAAGCAAACAAACCCCAAACCATTTAAATTCCATTTAAAACTTGAATAGTTTCTCAGACTTTCTCCTCCCCCTCCCCAGACACTTGGTCGTAACATTTTTTAACGGCAGACATTATTTTACATATTTATGCTGCACAACATTAGCAAGACACTTGGAAAATAGGAGCAGCGCTCTCGCAGAGTTGTCATCTACATTACTACATTGAAGTTCTTGTTCTTGACCAACAAGAAGGGTGACAAAGTGCAAAAGCACAGAGTATCACTAGCTAGGTCTAATAATCTTTTAAAGCTTACAAACTGCAGTTAGCATCTTCAAAGACATTAAGTGGACTACATACTTTTTTTGATGTAACTGTAAAACATGTGGGATAAGATAATTACAGAGGCATTTTGCAGCTGACCCTTCTCTCTTGAGCAGTACTTCACCAATTCAAAAAAAAAAAATCCTCACAAAACGTATCTAATCACTTCTAAATGCACTATTTCAACAACTACAACTGATAGTAGAGAATTCTTAATTAACCTGAGAACAAAATCTTATAAAATACCTAAAAGATAAAGTAGCTCAGTTTGAACTTGGAATGAGCAAGAAATCTCTAGTAGGATAATTAACCAATTCAGCACATTACTGGGGAGCATGACAAACTCCCCCATTACTTGGAACCTCCAAATTAAGAGCAGCAGTTCTACTCAACAGATAAATTTTAGTTTCCCACAAGCAACTACAACAGAAGTTACAGAGTGAAAGTTATGGCTTCTGTTGTTAAAACACATCATATATAATCAGTGTAACCAATCACAACAGCCCTTTTCAGGCTTGAAAACTAAGCATAATAAGATACTGATATTTGTATCAAAATATTTCTATTATTACTCAGGTTAAATCACACTTTATTCACAGCAAGCTTCCAAATACCAGTGGCTAGAAGGAAAAAATGATACAAACCCAATCATTTCCCAGACAAAAGAAAGAAGTGAAAAGCTATGTTGAGTGGTTCACATCAGTTTTTCTCACTTTTTCTAAAAAGTGGTGTACTGGGGGTGACATAAAAAAAGGTAAGAACAAGCTGGTCTGCAACAGTGAACAAAGGGAAAGAACTAGAGGAGAAACAGACTGGAAAATCAATCACACAAAAGAGCATTGTTTGCAGAAGAATTAATGACTTACCTGGAAATCCTCTTTTATAGCTTGTAGGTTATATGCAAAGAACTTCTGATAATGTTGGAAGAGCAGAGCCAACAGAATTGAGATGGCACTTGGGACTAGTAACAGACTCTTTGACAAAGGTGCTTTATCTTAAAAACAAAAAACAAACAACAAAAAAGCCATTTTAGAGAAGAGTCTCTCACATTTAAAAACTTACATATTTAATCAGGTGATTGGAAAACAAAAAAAAATTAAAGGTGGTGCTATTGCTGTTATCTCAACAACTTGCTAAATTCTTAACAACTTGCAAATACACACCAACCAAAGGAACTCTTTAGAGATATTAATGACAGTTAAATATTAATCGGACATTTTATTTTCAACATTCTCTCGTGAAATTAATTGTTTGGCTATAAATCTAGGCTTTCTACACTTACAGAGGTTATGCCCTCCTCTGCAGCCCTCCTAAGGTTCATGTTTCAGGAAATGAAATAATCCCTATTTTTTGCTAGCAAAATATACATGCATAACTAGTTAAAACAAGTACTTTAGGTTTTTTTTTTTCTCGAGGTTATGAAGCAGGAGCCACCTGAAATAATGTCCTGAATAAATTGACCTTTTTCTTCACTACACTTGGATCCACCATTCAAAAGAAACAGATCCAATCTATATGGCATTCATCTTCCTTTCAGTCAATCATTGCAATTGTTAATAAAGAAATTAATAAAATCAGGACATTTGTGAAATCAGAACTTCTTTCCCCCTAGTAGCATGACTTTCAGGAAGAACACTCAGAAGAAAGCAAGCAGAGAACAGAGAAATCTGCAATACACATTTATGAAAAACCACCAAGCGGAATATCCTGCAGGATTATAACCAGTAATTCATCCTAAACTGTTGATGCAACAAAACACAAACCCTTGCCCAACAGTTCAAGCCAATACAGAAACTCTGAAATACTATTTCTTCTATGACTTTTCTCCTTGTCACACATGCAACCTGAATTACGTTCACTTCCCTCCCAAACATCCCAGTTATAGTATGGAATCTACTCATTTGCAGACAACTGCTTTTTTACAGAGTATTATGAAATCCACAGCTCTGTTGTCATTGTTCTTAGATAACAAAGTAGTCAATAAGACTTTTAAAGCACTAATGGGAAGTAAAGAGCAGGAGCACAGGAAGAACAAAACCACATTTAAAAAGCGTAATACAGGAAACATTTAGTAGCTATCCAGATAAACTGACTACCATGAATGATTCCATCAGCATCTGCTTACACTAGAAGAGTGAACTGCCAGAAAAGGAAGTTGGTAATAGGCACGAAATCCAAGATTTTAATAATGGCACAATCCCACTGCCATCGAAATACTGTTCTTATGGCATAATTTAAGCATGATCCTCATACAAATACTAACTGGTGACATCAAGAACAACTGTGATAGTCAGCGTTAGCTGCTCTCAGATCACACTACCATAAGTCTGCAGTTCTCTGATGTTCACCATGTAAAAAGAACATCTCTTCCTATGGGTATCTGAAGTGCCATGGCCTGAGCTGTGGGCCCTGAGCTGGAGGTGACCTGTGAATGAGTCACAACCTAGCAGAATGTTTTGTTTTTCCTGTTGGCTTCATGTTCCAGAGGCAGAACCTGGCCCACC